>PISX010012129.1:0-61988 GCA_004024625.1 Mellivora capensis
GTACACTGCACAGGTTATGCACTTCCTAGCTTTGGGGAGCCATTCACACAGACTATTTCAGTATGACAAGCAGGGAGCTTTGACATAGGGTGAAAAATAGGTTCTGGGTAGGGGGAAACATTAGCAGCAGGGACAGAGGCTTGAGAAAGGGTAACAATAGCATCAGAGTCCCAGCTATTAATACACATAAAAAGAGTATAAAAAGCAAGCTGTGGTCCAGGCTGATTCACAAGCAAACAAGATTTCCCCTGTAGGTTCCCAGAAATGGCTGGAAGAGAGGAAGTTTTAGTTACTCAAATGTAAGTTCCTCAAAAGTATAAGGGACTCTCCTACAGTCACCCAGGTAGACAAACCAAGAATACAAGTCACTAGGAGTTTCATAGACATGTGTGACCATGAAGAGTCCATGAATCTTGACTCTGTGAATGACATGTTTTACAATCAACAGAATAATGGAAAAGAGGGTCACCTCTTAGAGTGTGCTATGATGTTACCAAACACTATGTCTTTTAAAAAAGATTTATTTATTTATTCTAGAGATGAAAGTGAACATGCACAAGTAGACGGAGGGACAAAGGGAGAAGCAGAGGAGAAAGATAATCTCAAGCAGACTTCCTGCCAAGCCTGGAGCCCCATGCAGGGCTTGATCCCACCAAAAATGAGATAATGAACTGAGCCAAAATCAAGAGCCAGACACTTAACTGAGCCACCCAGATGCCCCTCAAACATTACCTTAAAACTATCTTTATAACACTGGTCTGAGAATTACTTAATAGCCATGGGCTTTGAGATATTAATAACAAGGAAAAAAATACAAACATTCATGCTGTCCCAATATAACTTTTACTAAAAGATCCTTTTATTACATCAATGACTAAATACTGTCATATATAGTCCACTACCTCTCTACCTTAGACCAAGATTGTAGGTCTTGCTCTTCCCATAAGCAGACTAAGGTGATCTCTGAAAATGGCTTGCTACTCACATGACCCAGAAAGCCTTATAAAATCATGTAAATCAAGAAGTTCAAATCTTCATGTTCACTTTAAGAGCATATGTGAAACTGCCCAGGCCATCAAGAGTATGTGTATCTGAAAAGCCACCAAGTATCTGAAGGATCCCACTTTGCAGACGCAATGTGTACCATTCTGTCACTACAGTGGTGGAGTTGGTAGGTGTGCCCAGGCCAAAGTGTGGGGCTGGATGCAGGGTGGGTAGCCCAAAGAGTGCTGAATTTTTTACCACACATGCTTAAAAATGCACTGAACTTAAGGGTTTAGATGTAGATGTTTAGATGTAGCACTGAACTTAAGGGTTTAGATGTAGATTCTCTGGTCACTGAGCATAGCCAGGTGAACAAAGCCCCCAACATGTGGCGTAGAACTTACAGGGCTCATGGTCAGATTAACCCAACAGGAGCTTTCCTGCCACACTGAGACGCTCCTTACTGAGAAAGAGCAGACTGTCCCTAAGCCACAAGATGTTGCACAGAAGTTAAAGATATCCCAGAAGATACTGAAGAAACAAAAACTTCTGGCCTAGAAGTAAATTCTGCATATTATAAATAAATGCAAATAAAAGTTTAAAAAAATGTAGGTCTTCTTAGAGAACATCCTCTAAAGAGAAATTGTGAAACTACTTTTTAATATTCCCCCATGAAACTGGCTGGAATGACTAATAACTGTGCTTAGATCCAAAGTTTGAGAGTTCTAAAATCTAATATTGCTACATACGCCTTCTATTACAATTGCACAGGTTTTGAAACCAACAGACCTGAGTGGGAATCCCAGATTGACACTAATTGTGTGGTCTTGGACTTGTTACTGAGCCTTTCTGAGGCCATTTCTTCATCTGTATTATGAGGATTATAATATCCACCTTGCAGAATTATGCTAGGGCACGGAGATGTCAACTGATATAGCATCTCACAGATGGTATTGGTAACTATGATTATTTTTGTTATCTTGATAACTAAAGTCCCCTTATTGCTTAGTAATCTTTGACATAGAAATCCATTTCTTTACTCTTTAAGAACCAAAAATTAAGTACACTGCAACAGAAATGTATATTACTTACTTACCAGGTATGAAAAACATGAGCTCTTCATAAAGCAGCCAAGAGCACAAGACAATAAGATCTTCTAAATCTGCTCACCAGATTTATCACCAGCTCTAAAACCAATTTACCATTCTCCCTAACATTTACAAAATAATTTTATTGGGTCTTTTTTTTAACCAATTTTACAAATTTGATTTTAAGATTTTAAAACTTTAATTTTTAAATTTAAAATACAATTGAATTTTACCAACTCAACCAACATAGAAATATATAAATAAAACACATAGTCTTCCCCTTCCCCCCCATTCAATCCACTTCCCCTAAAAAATCAGAACTCCCTGTTTAATTTTTGTCTTTCCCCATATCTCCTACAATTATACTAATATCTAAACTTGTCAACCATCACTGCAGCAACAAAGTACCTTGGAAATGTCAACTTCGGATGTTCTCTTGTGTGTGAGCACTCTCTCTACCCACACAACTATGATATACCACAACTGGATAAAGGGCATCCTACTAAAAACAAAACAAAACAAAACAAAACAAAAAGATCTTAAATGTTTATAGGAACCAGCCAGAATCCTGCGAATGAATTTCTATTCACTCAAGAGATGGCCAACATAGTCCACTGATCAGGTGTTACTTACTCTCCAAATCCAGACACCCATGAGAACAAAAGGGCACACTATTAGTAGTTATACTGGATTATAGGCCTAAACCAGGACTGCCCTATGCTTCCTGGGGTACATTGTCTCTAATTCACACTGACACCTCTGTCTTTTTCTCAGTCTCCCTCAAAATATGGTTTTAATGATGTTATATCCATCTCAAACTCTTCAGTGACTCTCCACTTTCTAGAACATTTCTAAAAATTCTTTGTCTCAGAATATTAATGCTCCTAGTAGCTTGCTTGCTTGCTTTTTTTTTTTAAACTTAGAAGGACAAATTTGAGCCTGCAGATACAGATCTGTCTCCCTATTGTTTTCACACCACAATATATTCATATGACCACCCCTAACCTCTAAAGGCATCTGAATTTAGAATCCCTGCTAACTTAATATGCCCAAACTTATTTAATAACAAAATCCTCCTCTCCCACATCCTGACCCTATCCCGGTGTGTATGACTTCCAATTAAGTTGTTAGCTACCTACCATCTTCATATATGCTATTTTCAAAATAGATTCTCAGTAACCATGTATTCCTGTATTAATACGTTATCTGAAGTCAGCCCAACTATTGCAGATCTGTGGATACTAGTGATATGAAGGTTATAAAAGTTTCTAACTTCATATATTTCTCTTGTCACTGGAATCACTAATGAGGTAAATAATAAAAGTGTAAGAGTGACCCTAATTTGAATAGGACAATTAAAGGCCCTGATTTGGGCAGGAAAGCCTCTTCCTCTAGTGCTTTTCCACGAGTACCAGTTAGTTATAAAATGATAAAGAGAAAACCTAAAGGTATGCCATAGAAAATGGGTAAGCCCAGTGGTTGGGAAGCTGTTCAGAAGTGTAGAGGGCACTGTGAGATATAGTATTAAGGAGTGAGTAATGGGACCACTTGAAAAACTATCAGAGGTAGTGTTATAGTTGCTTAAGACCAGCTATTTTGAGTTATTAATTTTGCCATCAAAATTTTCATTGTTGGGACGCCTGGGTGGCTCAGTTGGTTAAGCCGCTGCCTTTGGCTCAGGTCATGATCCCAGCGTCCTGGGATCGAGTCCCACATCGGGCTCCTTGCTCGGCAGGGAGCCTGCTTCTCCCCCTGCCTCTGCCTGCCACTCTGTCTGCCTGTGCTCACTCGCTCTCTCTCCCTCTCCCTGACAAATAAATAAATAAAATCTTTAAAAAAAATTTTTTTCATTGTTGTGTTTGGGAACAAAAAATGTCAGCAATTTCTTCAAATGTTCTAGAAAGTATGATTTGGGGGCACACTAAAATGTCAATCCTACTGCTTGCTGCTGTTGAATAGTTAATGGTAGGATGGGGTCCCTAAAATATAGTTAGGTGTAGCTGGCTTCCCTGAAGCCTCATCACTAAATTAGCTAGGCAACCAAGAGGCAAGTTTGGGGAATATAAAAGTAATACATTGGGATAATGGTACAGTAAGAAAGATGTGGTTATACATTGAGATCTGCTGGTCTTAGAAAAGTTACAATAGTCAGAAAAGGAAAACTGATGATAATGATGATGATAATGATGGTCCTGGTGGTGATCATAATAACGTAATGATGATTTGGTAGGGTGAAAGAAGCATATAACCAAAAGTGAGAATGCCCGGTACTAGCTCAGCTCTGCTATGTACCTGCTCCGTGGCTTTGAACAAATCATTTAATTACTTTAAGACATTGCTTTCTCATCTCTATGATGGGAAAATTAACACTTCTCTATGTGCCTCTTAAGGTTATTACATAGGCAAAGCAAGAAATAGATGGAATCACTCTGTAATCGGCAATGTGCTTAAATAATTAACATGCAGACTTGCTCGATTGCCTTTGCCAACCAAGTTATCCTGAGGAATTGCTAGCCAGGTTGCTAGCTTTCAGATGGGATCATGTGAGACGAAAAACCCACATGCAGAGTCTGTTGAACTCTGGGAACTTTGTGTGAAAAATACAAGCAAACATGTGAAGTTTTAAACAGTGTAAAGTTTGCTGTCCTAATTAAATTAACCCTTTAAAAAAAAACGAAGTATGGTTGACATATAATATTATATTAGTTCCAGGTGTACAATATAGTGATTTAACTTTCATATACATTAGAAAATGATCACTATAAGTATAGTTACTATATGTTATCATACAAAATTACTACAATGTTATTAACTATATTCCATATGCTGTTTTTTACATCAGCATGACATTTTTATTTTATAACTGGAATCCTGTATCACTTAATCCCCTTTACCTATTTCACCCCATCCTTCACCCTTCTCCCCATGGCAAACACAAAGTTTGTTCTCTGTAAGGAGTCTTTCCATTTTGTTTTGTTTGTTCACTTGTCATTTAGGTTCCACATGTAAGTGAAATCATATGGTATCTTTCTCTGACTTATTTCACTTAGCATAATACCATATAGGTCCATCCATGTTGTCACAAATGGCAAGATTTCATTCTTTATTTATGACTGCGCAATAGTCCACTGTATACATACACCACTTCTTCTTTATCCATTCATCTATTGATGGACACTTGAGCTGTTTCCATAATTTGGCTATTATAAATAATACAGGGATGCATATATCTTTTCAAATTAGTGTTTTCATATTTTCATATTCTTTGGGCAAATACTCAGTAGTGTGATTACTGGATATAGGGCAATTTTATTTTTAGTTTTTTAATTTTTTTTATTTTTAATTTTTTTATTATGTTAGTTACCATACAGTCACCATACATCATTAGTTTTTGATGTAGAGTTCCATGATTCATTGTTTGCATATAACACTCAATGCTCCATATAATACATGCCCTTCTTAATACCCATCACTGGGCTAACCTATCCCCTCCACATCCCCGCGCCGAAACCCTCAGTTTGTTTTCCAGAGTCCATAGTCTCTCGTGGTTCACCTCTGCCTCTGATTCCCAACCTCTCTTATTTTTTCCTTACTTCTCCTAATGTCCTCCCTGCTGTTCTTGAGGTATCATATGGTTTTACTTATGTTTTTAGTTTTTTGGAGAACCCCCATAGGTCTTCTACTGTAGTTGCACCAGTTTGCATTCCCACAAACAGCGCATGAGGGCTCCTTTCTCTCCATATTCTCACCAACACTTGTTGTTTCTTGGGTTTTTTATTTTAGCCATTCTTACAGGTGTGAGATGACATCTCATTGTGGATTTTATTTGCATTTCCCTGATGATGAGTGATGTTGAGCATTTTTTCATATGTCTTTTGGCCATCTGTATGTATGTCTTTTGGAAAATGTCTAGTTAGGTCCTCTGCCCACTTTTTAATTGAATTACTTTTTTACTATTGAGTTGTATGAGTTCTTTATATATTTTGGATATTAACTCTTGATAGATATACCATTTGCAAACATCTTATATCATTTAGTAGGTTGCCTTTTTGGTTTGTTGATGGTTTCTTTTGTCATGCAAAATTTTTTTAGTTTGATGAAATCCCAATTGCTTATTTTTCCTTTATTCTGCTTGCCCTAGTAGACAGATCAAAAAAAAAATTGCTAAGACCTGTGAATGTAGATCTTCTTATACAAAATTTTTAAATAACACATTTTTATGGCATTTATATTTTCAAAGTGTTTTCTAAAATAGTTGACCCATAATAGAAAAGAGGTATTCTGCTATATACTTTAAGATGAAAGGAGAAATACCATAGGTTAGAAAGAAGTGTTGACTGGCACTTAGAAAAATCTAAATTCTAATTTATCATCATTCCGGGGCTCTAAGCAAGGACCACAGTTTCCCCCATGTGTCAACTGAGGATGTAGAACAAGATCATGTCCAGTCTCCTTCCCAGTTCTAACATTTGACAATTTCTATGAAATTACCTATGCTTTCCCCAGATTATCAGACAAAGTGACACTCAATGGCATTCTCTTTTCAGCCAGCTCTGCTGTTGACTCTCCTAACATTGGTTCTCCAAATATCAATGGGATGTGACACACAAAGAAGAAATGGAGAAATGTGCTTTGAAAACATTTCTATTTCAAACAGGAAAATTTCTGTTTACACTTTGCATGCAATTTGCAAGATGTAAATGTCAAAGCAAGAGCTTGATAAAGTTAACACACAAGTAGTTGGGTTAAACTGAGAAATAGACATGAAGTTGGCCATCACACTAGTGAATGGGCTACCACACACAGGCTGGATCTGAGCTCTCCAGCTCACAAATGGTTGGAGACAATCTATAAGAGAGGGATAGTATTTGAAGTCAGCACCTATCATGAAATATCAACCAAATGTCCATAAAAATCTAGGCTTTCTTAATGCAGTTTCCTGACCTGAGTGAGTTCTTGCTTCTAAAGGTTGCAAGGATAGCATGTTAGAATTTACTGTAGATAATTCAAATGCTTTAGCGTTATTAAATAATTTTAGCTCATTATGCCACAATCATTACCTTAACACTGAAATACCCCTTTATAAGATCTTGTAATGTTTGCCTGTCACTAATATTTAGTAGCACTTCACAATTGCACTCTATGCTGTAGCCTTTCCCTTCATTAATCTTTCCTATTCCTTTTAGGAATTTTGGAAATAAAGAAAAATTTCAAAGTTGAAAGAACTCTTGATATGTTTCCTTATTTTCTACACCATACCTTTCAGAGAAAGAAATCTCTTAATGTTCCCCCATAACTTGCTCTAAGCTCTAACCAGTTTTGTACGAGGAAATGCCTTATATGTACTCTGATTTTTACTTGTCATGAAAGAACTTTACCTCTCAGT
This sequence comes from Mellivora capensis, assembly GCA_004024625.1. Classification (NCBI taxonomy): domain Eukaryota; kingdom Metazoa; phylum Chordata; class Mammalia; order Carnivora; family Mustelidae; genus Mellivora; species Mellivora capensis. The sequence goes on from PISX010012129.1 coordinate 7,459, forward strand.
TCTCAATATTCTATTATTAATACAGACCTAAAGGAACTACTGAACAAGGGATTTGGTGGTTCTTGCTTGCCATGTCTTCACTTTATCTCCCAGTACTATTTATACCATGTACTCCATGAATGTCCATTTTATGAATCTAAGCTTTTACATATATTCTTTCCAACTAGAATGCTCACCCATCCATCCACTCACCCATTCTTCTGACTCATCCTTATTCATTCTAAAACATTTAATCCAAATAGCCCCTTCTCCTGGAAGCTTTCTTTTATCAATACTACCCTACACACACACACACACACACACACACACACATACACACACACACACACACACAAACACACAGAGTTAGAAACTCTTTATCTCAACTCCCATAACAATCTTGACTTAATTCCTACTTATTACCACAGCATATCATAATTGGTGGCTTATTTCTCCCTCCAAGTGTAGATAATAATGCTCTTGAGGGCATGGATAATCTTATTCCCATCTGTATCTCTGTCACCTACCATGGAACCTAGACTACAGAAAATAGTAAAGAAATATATAGTAAATGAATAAACTGCATCCATCTCTAAGCACTGGTCCCTCCCACTACTTCTCTAAAGCAATCTTTTTTGTTTCTATATTAAAATTATGAAAATTTAACAGCCTCTTGATGACAATTTGGAAGCCTCACTAAGACCTCTCAGACTGCATTTCTCTTATGTTTGAGAATGTGTCTGCTTTGCATGACAGTCCAGATGTCAGCCTTTCCACATTTCCTCAGAAGTACCTTGAGCTGAATATGTCCCTCCTGTGTAGTTCCAAACCTTCTATCTGGGCAGGCAGCTCTGTTGTTAGCTAACTGTCGGCGTTACACTGCTGTATTCATAAAGGATTGTCAGCATGGTGCGGTATTATTATGCGAGATCATTTGCTCATGTAAAGACATATTAAACCTAGCAGTTGCTTTGTCTCTTGTCAAGGGAATTGTGCACTGTTACATTAGAGATGAGAGTTTGTGACATCAACCTGCTATTGCTGTTTTGCTACCCACTTCAGAAGAATCAACAATTCGTGCTCGTTTCCTTATTTCCCTTCTTTGGTAACAACTCAGCCACTATCCAAACAGGAATTTTTATCAGTGCCAGGAAAATAATATCCCATGGGGCAAGGGTCATTTCATGCAAATTTCTCTCCTGAGGGCTTCAGTCCTGTGCTTTATCCTCAGTTCAGTGACTGAGGATAGCCGGAGCACTGCCACTCCCAACCTTTATACCACCTACCATACCTGCTTACAAACTGGCATTCAGAATTTCCCACTGTCTCATTTTGCCAGGATTTCACCAGGTTTCATAACAAATGCCCTCTCTAACACATCCTTCTTACTTGAATTACCACCTGCTTGTTATTAAAACTTTCAGAAACCTGCTCTGTTGGCCAGGCTAAATTATTACCTACACATGCAGCAGGATTCCCCTCCAGAACTGCACATACCCAGTGGGCAGTCTATTTCCAAAGTTCCCTTCCTCCTAGTAGACCCCATTCCATAAACATTAAGTGTGCCATATCCTAAAACATGATACATGACAGGATTTGATATACAGGATATTTCTACTTAAAAAAAGAAGAGGATAGGATTATTGAAAGCAAAATAAAATCCAAATTCCTGCTTCTGTTTCTCCAAGATTTTCTTCCCTCTCTTCACCCCTTACTTGTTTCCAAAATGCCAACCAGAAAATGAAATATCCAAGCCAGGCAAAACAACATGAAGAAAAAGTTTAATGGCTCTTGGAGAAAGTTGGAGTCTTTGCAAGTAGGAGAAGGTGTTAGTTAATGTTAGCTTAATCATTGGCCAGGCCTACTCTTTTTTAAGGCTTACTTTGGTAGCCTCTATTATTACTAAGAACCAGCACATTTTCAACACTACATTTTGCCTCAGCAGGTCTTTCAACAATATATTATGGCTCTGTTATAGACTGGCTAAATTGCATTAATCACTTTCTTCAAGATGTGGGTTTTAGTGGATAATACATTTTTAAGTTCGCTTTCCTGCAAGAGCTTTATGACAAAGGGATAACCTGTAAAAAGCCATCCCTTTCCATTCTGAGCCCAACAGCACAGCACATTCCACTTATCTTTCACTGTCTCATGCTCTAAGTTGCACACCTCCTTATTCCTTTCTGTGTTGCTCTTCATCTCAGATTCCTTAACGATTCAGGCAGTATAATCTGATTGTCTGACTAGCCATCTTTCTGTCTGTCTGCATTTTTAAGGTCTCATGTAAATAGCATAATAGAGTAATTGTTTTATTCCTTTTTTATTATACTCATGATAAGCTAGAATTTTACAGAAAATAAGTTCTTGCCCCCACAAGGACATGTCTGACAGAGGTGGCTTTCAAAGACAACAAATATGAAATATAAACCTGTTTTTCTTAATGAAGTCAAATAAATGTTCTCTTTGTCATCCCTCCAAAATATGTCTCAATTAGAAAAATCTTAAGCAAGATGTGTTCAGTTGTAAAAGTTAAGGTGTGATTATATGCATCTTGATCTAAACCTGCATCTCAAATTCATCATTTCAAATATCTGTATTCTACTAATCCTAAGGTTTCGAAGAAATTTGTTTATATTTTCTGAAGAATTCTTAAAATTTTTATTTATTATGGACACTGGGGAGGGTATGTGTTATGGTGAGTGTTGTGAAATGTGTAACCCTGATGATTCACAGACCTGTACCCCTGGCAAAAAATACATTATATGTTAATAAAAAAGATTTTTTTATTTAAAAAAATTATTTGAACATCTATTCTCTTAATGTTATTTTTTTAGTTTCCCCCTTAGGCCCTCTGCTATCTTTTTAAAATATCATGTTATGGGATGCCTGCATGTCTTAGTCGGTTAAGCGTCTGCCTTCGGCTCAGGTCATGATCCCAGGGTCCTGGGATCGAGTCCCACATTGGGCTCCTTGCTCAGCGGGGAGCCTGCTTCTCCCTCTGCCTGCCACTCCCTTTGCTTGAGCTTGCTCTCTCTTGCTCTCTGACAAATAAATAAAAAATATTTTAAAAAATAATTAAAATAAAAATATCATGTTATTTTTTTAAAAACTCATTATTTTCTCTTCCCATACCTACCATGATTTTTATGAGAAAAAGCCACCTTTAAATGGTCTATTCCCATCCTTCTCTTGTCAATTAACCTGCCCAAGTCTTACAACCTTGACTGATTATTGAATTGAATAATTAGAGCTTGCTGGTAGCATGGTACCTGGTTATATTCAGCCCAAAGAGGAACTCCAAAGGCATCAGGGATAGAGACAAAAGAAGGAGTTTGGATATATATGGTGATAGAGAAAATGAGTAACATATTACAATGAAAAATAAAACTTAACTGAGAATTTTATGTACTTTCTCTAAAACAGATTATAGGCAGAGGAGTCATAATTCAATAGGTAATGGCAAAAATGGCATTTAAACATATACGTTTTATTGCTAAAACGGTGAAATTAAAAAAGAAATGCAAATTGAAGAAATACTAAGATATAATTATTTTGTTGAACATATTGGGGAAAAAAGATAAAACATTGGCAAGAGTGTGGAGAAACTATTGCTCTTATTTGCTGCAAATGGAGGTGTTAACTGGTGAAGTTTTTAGAGGTCAATTTGAAAATACACATTTAAGTTCAAATATTGCATATCCTATGACTCAGCAATTTAATCTTTATAAAGGTACCATGCATGTACACCAAGACATATATACAAAAATATTTGCTAAGTGAGTGTTGAGTTTAACTCTGGAATTAGAGAGACGGGTTGGAATCATAGCTCCATTACTTTCTAGCTATGTGAGCTTGGGCAAGTTACACAGCATGTCTAGATTTCACTGCCTTCATCTATAGGATTATTTTGAGAATTAAATGAAATGATGTTTATAAAGTATGTTACAAAATGCCTCACACCTCATAAGTACTTAAGAGGTGTTTATTACTCTTTGAAGTAATGATACTATTATAAATATTATGCAGCATCATTTATAATAGCAAAGATATGAAAACAACTCATCTATCAACTGGGGTATTAGTTAAGTATGATTAGGTTCATTCAATGGAATACAACATAGTCATTAAAAAAAATCAAACTATATGGTAGTAGAGCCAAGATATACTCTGGAAAAAATCAGGTTTTGGTATTAGTATTACTCCACCTATGTGAAAAGACACAATAATATATTTTTACTAGTATGTGTTGAGAGAGATAATATGAACCAATATATCAACAGTGATTATTCCTGGAAAGTGGAAAAATGAGGTACTTTAATTTTTTCTCTATCACAAATTTTTGAAATATTTTGTTTTTACAGTGAACATGTGTTACTTCTGTAATTAATAAAAATTATTTTGAAAGTAAAAATGAATTCAAATGTAATATACTTCTTTATACTGAATCTCAAACTAAATAAAAGAAAATAAGTTGTATATTCTTGCCAACTCTTAGTAAAGACATGTGTCTCAAGATAAAATGCCCAGGTATAAAAGGAGCTTTATATTTTCTTCCCTCTTCTTTAGTTTAGATCTACCAGCTTGTTGCAGTGTATTCAATACGTAGAGCATGGAAATAAAAAACCAGGGAAGATAGATCTATATAAAATACATAGGAATGGGGCGCCTGGGTGGCTCAGTGGGTTAAAGCCTCTGCCTTCGGCTCAGGTCATGATCCCAGGATCTGCTCAGCAGGGAGCCTGCTTCCTCCTCTCTCTCTGCCTGCCCTCTGCCTGTGTATGATCTCTGTCTGTCAAATAAATAAAATCTTAAAAAAAAATACATAGGGCTCAGTGGTTAAGGCTCTGCCTTCGGCTCAGGTCATGGTCTCAGGGTCCTGGGATCGAGCCCCACATCAGGCTCTCTGCTCAGCAGAGAACCTGCTTCCCCCTCTCTGTCTCTGCCTGCCTCTCTGCCTATTTGTGATCTCTGTCTGTCAAATAAATTTAAAAAATATAAAAAAATACATAGGAATATTTTCAAATAATTCAATATGAGTAGAGAGATCTAATTTGTTAAGCTAGCTTCTACTTTTCATATACACACACACACACACACACACACACACACACACACACATATATATATTAGAGATTATCCAGATCATTTCCATCCTCGGATTTCCAGAACCTAGTTTATAGAAAGTATTCAATACATATTTGTTAAATTAATGAGTGAGGGCAGAGTCTTGGCTGTCAAACATCCTTCTTTTAACTTCTGAGTAGCTGGACTTACGTGTCCTCTGTTGCCAAAACTAGACAGCAAAGATATGCAGCGAATAGGGTAAAAAGAAATGAATCCAGAAGATCTCCTGGAAGACCAGGAGAGAACATACAGTCAGAGAACTTTAGAGCTAGAAAACAAAGATGAAACTATTCAATCTAACTCCTATTTCTATGAGGAAACTGAGTCCCAGAAAAGGTGAGTCACCCCAGGTGGTCTAATCACTGGTTAATGTCAGTCAGGACTTAACTCAGATCTTCCACTTTGATTCAATTTCCCTTCGTGCCCAGGTTGTTATGCCCAGAAGATGGTTATTACTTAGAGAAATTGGCACAGATTCTCCGTTCCTTATGAAGGAGGTGACAGTGGTAGTAAGAGGGAAAAGTTTACTCCAGTAAAAGTATATACTTTCATCAGTTTATTTTATCTTAACCTAAATTGCTGTTTTTTCCAAGTGAATATTTACAATGCAAATAATAGACAATTGGAGCATCTCTACTGTTACTGTGTCCTTTTAAAGAGGTTTCTGCCTTTCCACCTTTCTTTTGATACATGACCAAAAATAGGGTTAAACAAAGGCTGTTTGATGTATTTGTGTTAACATTGTCTGAGGAAAAAAGTGAAAAAGGCAGAATACTTTCTCAAAATATAAACTGAGACTACCATTATGAATGTGGAAGTAAGAACCTCTTCTTTGAATGGATTCTTCAACTACCTTCTTCTGTCCATTCAAACAAATTCCTTCTCAGTTATTATTTAATAGTCCTCCTTCTGCATTAGCTATGGCAGCACTTATCACAGGGGAGGTAAAATGTTTAAGCTGAAGAAAGGTAAATGGCTGGAAATGAAAGATCCAAACAAGGGGATACACAGTCAATGCCAACCAAGGAGAAAGTGGACTCTGAGCAGTAGAAGGAATTTTACTTAGCTGAATTTTACTTAATGTGGCAGCAAATATGAGCCTGGTATAATCATGAGATTTTTAGGAAATCCTATTAGAGGGCTGATATTTTTATGAGACCTGGCATTTTCCCTTAGACTCTAGTCCATCTGAATTTAAGCAGGTAGAAGGGTGACTGATTCAATAGTGTATCTTTTACTTACTCAAGCCCCAGTTAAGTTTTTCCCCCTATTACCATGTTACACAAGGGTAACCCCACACTGGCAGTTGGTTGTTAATTACATTTGATGTGCAGTAACACAAGTGAGCTAATTAACTTGCATCAAAAAAGCTTTATTTACTGTGACAAATTAAACAAACTCATAAAGTGTTCAGCCACAATGGCTCTCAATTATCATGCAGTCCAAGTAATGTGGTGCAAACATATTCCCGGGCCTCTCTCAGGTATCACTTCAGTCTCACAGCCCTTCTGCACATGTGCAATTATAAATGGATCTTTATAATGAATAGAACTGAAAGTCAACTGCTCTTTGTTTTGCTTTGTTTTGCATATGTGTGTGCATGTGTGTATTGAGTGTGTATATATCCTATAAGGTATGGCTGGATATGTTGGTCATATTCAATTTCTTATTTCTCAATCCTTGCTTACCTCACATTTCCACAGAGTCTTCCTGGCCTTTAATCAGAGAATTGCCATAAAACAAAAAAGGAAAATGCTTATTGTTCCAAAGTCCATGCTCTGTGTTAAGCATGACTGTCTAAAACTGGTCATTTCCAGACTCTTCTTCTAGACAGTGTTGACACTTTTATTTTTAGAGAGAGTGAGGGGGGAGGGAGAGAGAATCTTAAGCAGGCTCCATGCCCAGCATGTAGTCTCATGCAGAATTTGATCCCATGACCCACTGATCATGACCTAAGCCGAAATCAAGAGTCAAATGCCTAACCAAATGAGTCACCCAGGTGCCCCAGTGTTGACTCTTAAATAGAAACATCACTACTCCCTGATGACTAACATACAGGGGGTATATAACAGTCCCTTTCTCTTTTGGTGGAATAAAAGGATAAGATTTGCACCCTCACCTAACAGAAAGCACCCACAGAACAACTGCTTTTCTTTCAAGCAACTTTTCTAGCTTTGAAAAAAAATGGTTATAATTTCTACGATTCTTTGCAAAACAGGGTCTAAAATTCACTGCCTGTGCTAAGTATTTAGGAAAATACAATACCCTTCTATTGAGTTCATTTGTAAGGAAATGAGGTTGGTAGCACAGTAAAACGGAAGAAACACTGAACTTGAATCCAGATGAAGAATAATAGCAACTTGCTCATGAACCTAATAAGTGGCCAAACAAGGACTGTCTAACTCAAAAGCTTGCTCTCAATTACTGTCAACAAAGAAGATTTAGCCAAGTTATTGAACTTGCATTTCCTTATCTCCCAAGTATAGATAACATGAGAATGTTTATAAAGGGGATAGATAACATGAGAATGTTTATAAAGGAGATGTATGATAAATGAAACTATAAACTGTTAATATCATTATAAATATTTGTTGATTAGCCTCACCAAAAAAGACTATAGTGAAAGTCTCCCAACAGTCACCTTTTACTAGTAGAGTTCTATACCTACAGGCCAACAAAAGACAACGAAAAAGAAATTTCTCAGAAGACAAGTTTCCTCATCTACATGACAACTTAGAATATCAGTATGTCTTGAATGTATTAAAGAAATTGTTATTCCAAGCACTCCGAATAGAGAGGAGAAGCACTGAGAAACAGGAACAAGGTCTAGGGAAACTGCTTATTCCTTAATAACCCCGCAAGTATTTCTGAAAGTGAGCTGTCCTTGAGTCCCTCATAAAACACTCCAAGATAAATAAAGGCAAAAGATAATCTTAGAATTGGTTCCTTTTTAAACTGAATCAGAAAAAAAAGAGAGAATTAAGAAACCGAATCAGAAAAAAATAAAATAAACAAATAAAACCAAATCAGAATGTGGCCTCCACAAATTTAGCCCAGCAGTCATATTTGGTCATTTCCCATTAAACTTCAATCCATAGGGAAGTCATGTTTCCCAGAGATGGATGGTAAGGCATCCATCAAGATAGGATGTACTGTCTTTACCTTTTGACTCTTGACATTTATGAATAAGCTGCAGTTTATAGCTGACGTCCAGAGTCACTCTGCCTGAAGGACTTCCATCCTCGTTCTACCTAATCAGTGTTTTTGTCTTCTGGACAGACATCAAGTTCAGACAAAAAAGGCTCACCAATATTGCATTGTATTTGGCAATAGGTCACAGCAGGGTCTGGTAAAGAAATCACAGCAGGAAACACAGCTGAGTGTGGGCATAACAAAATGTCCTTTATTTACAGGAGCATAACCTGTAATATGCAATTTCAACACTGAGGTACACCATAGTGAGTCTAAAAGACTGCTGATTCTCTAATGAAAACTTTGAGTGATTCCAAAGGTCTAGGGTGTTGTGCACTGGGTGATTATTATGTACTAACAAGGCAATGTGATTATTCCACCTCAGAATATTCACATAAATCAATGGCACACTTCTACTTCTGCCAACATTTCCTGTCCAGGGCACTATAGTTCACAACTGTCACATAGGTCTCCTAATTGAAAGAATGACAAAAGACTGAACAATTTTATTTTTCACTTACTGGCTTCTTCCTAAACTACATCTCACTTAAATGGCTCTCAGAGACCTATATTTCACAAGCAGAATCCATTTGCCTCCTCCTCCCTCAGGACAATTATGAGATAAAATGAAAACAAAGACTTGAAACAGAAATAAACCCTGAAATAAATCATTTGGGCAAATGGAGAGATAGACTAGTAATATTGAAAATCTTACAGCCTAGTCTACAAGGAACAAGCTTACAGTTTTCGATCCCATCAGGAAAGATAAGCACATAAAAGGCTGACCAATTTATTATAAACAGGTCTTTTTATGCGAGACTGATTGCAGAGATGTTACTGTAATGGAGAATTCTGAAGAGGACATTAAAATACAGCTACAATGCCAAATGGAATAGTTGATTTTTTAGAGCTTTATTCAGACTGAACTTCTGCGTATGGAAGTATCCATGGGTGGCCATTAAATCCAACTGAGCATCTTACAAGCCTATTCATATTGACCAGAAGATGGTGGCTCATTTAACCAATTCTGCAAGTGTATATTGCAGGGAGCTAGAAGAGATGTAAAGACCCTTCTAACATTGTACAGAGCTTTCCTTGATTACAATGCTCCCTGTGGGACCACAAGAGTTACTCACCACTCCCCAGCCCCCATTTTTCATGTTAAGAAATTCTGAACCAAGCAAGTGACACTGCATTCCTTTCTGCTTGGATCACTTCAGTGAAATACAAAGTTAGTCAAATTAATCCAGTTTGTAATTTCCCCCTTGTATTTTAAGGGAGAAAACTGCAAGAAGACCCACAATTCTGATTCTGCCTTGCTTCTTGGCACAAAACTTGCTGGACTCCATTGTCAAGAAGTGTCTTGAGCTGCAGTTGGCATTCCAACTTCTCAGGATCCGGGCTTGAAAAAAGAACTATGTGACTTCATGGATTTTTTTGAACTGTAAGAGTCTATAAGGCTTTCCACTATTGATGAAGCAGGAGATGTCCATGTCCCTTTCCTTACAAAATTCCAAATTAGGTGATTCTCCTAGTCTGAAATATCCTTGAGGATCAGAATAAGGCTCTCACCTCTCTCATTTTCTCATCTTAATGGGCTATGATATATCAGTCAACAATCATAAATATAACTGTATTTCAGGGAGCTCTATGGAGTAGGCAAGGAGATAAACAACATGTTTATTTTAAGGACATTCTAGAACTTAGAAGTTTCATGGCATATAGGAGTCCAGTATCCATCAAAGGACCACAGTGAGAGAACACAAACTCATTCCATGCCTGTTGTCAATACTGAATTCATTTTGGGAGAGGTCTTTGAATATTTTCATGAGAGCCAATTTTGATATATAGGAGATGGATTTTCTACAACAATTTTAATTCATTGATAATTATTTGTAATGAATTATGTAATGAACAGATTGTCCTGGAGAAATTATTTTTATTTGGGAAAAAAAGAGACATGGGACTATAATATTCTAGTGCTAATTTTCTTATGTGGTTTTAGAAATGATTCTGAAAGCAGTATGAAAACTTGCTTGAGGAAAAAAATGTTACGCACGAACACAAAATGTCTGCTTCTTTGAAACACACTCATTTAAGGTCTTATATACTTATTAAAAATTGGCCAGTACCCAGATAGCAGAATAGTGTACAACATGCAAGATATATTGATTGTGCACCTACTACATGGCGGCCAGACGTTGTGTTACACCGGGGATCCAAACATGATCAATATGTATCAAGAGGATTACAGTCTAACGAGAAGAAAGCTATGGAAACAAACAATATCATAATGTGGTTGATATGGGAGAGTTATACAAAGTGTAGAGAGTGCTGAAAAATAACAGCTAACATTTACATAGTACTTTCTATGTGTCAGGCTTATACTAAGTAAATTAATTCATTTAATACTCATAGCAACCATATAAGGTCAGCATTATGAATATGAAAGAGGCAAGAAGAGTTGTCTGAGGAATAACATTCAAGCTGAGGCATGGTAGGTTGAATTGGTGGAACACAATTCAGAAATAAAAGTAATATATCATAAGTGAGTAAAGTGCTGGGTAGTGAGTAAATGGGATGGGAGACAGAATGGGGCTGGGTATATATTTTTATCTATTTATCTATAATGTGATATATATATATATATATATATATATATATGAAGAGCCAGGTCATCAAGGGTCTTGAGTAACACTCAAAAGAGGTTAGAATTATCATGTAATTAATGGGAACTCTTAGAGAATTTTGAACATTTATTTGAGCCAAGTCCCACCTCAATTGTCAACTGACTAATGGAGGAGACTTACAAAGACAAAGGTAAGAATTAAGTGCTAAAATTGTCCATCGAGGCATCAACAAAATGGAGTAAGCCTGAAAGACCTCTGAACACAAGTGTTTGCTTAGAAGAACACAATGAATATCTGGAGGCTTGGCTGTCCTGCGAATCTAAGATGGACCATTTAATTCTTCCAAGAGAGCCAGGCAATGTGCCCTTTGACTCAGCCTCAGCACTCCACTGAAGGCTCTTGGCCCTAACCATGGGAACTAATTCCACTGAGAACCAAAGCTTGTTTGTACAGTTAAATGAATAAATGTTTTTAAACCTAGACTCTGACTTCTTACCAGTTTGTGTTGCTAAAATACCAAAGAATAATTATAATAGGATTTCTAGTCAATGATTTTTTGGTCTGCTATAACATTCAAATTAGACTAAATTCAGCTGTTTGAGTGCCCTCTGACAATATTTTTTCTCTCAACTCCATGACTATTTTATCAGTCCTTACTCACTTGACCTAATCGGCACCATTCTGCACTCTAAAATGTTTATCCTGTTAAATGAATTTTTAATCTAACTTTTATAGCATTCAATTTCAGTTTCATCAGCTATCCACAGTGTAATATCTAATGTTTTAAAATAACCTAGACAGTTTAGAAAAAAGCAGGGGGGGGGGAGGAAGAATTGCCGTGTTATGAAGCAAATGATTAATTAAAGCAAATTAGATTCTGGCAGCTCTTGCTATCATTATCATGTGTTCCCCAACTCGACTAATAAATCTTTGTTGAGAATGTGTGCTTTCACGAGGTTCAAAAGTCACCTGGGAAAGGACATTATTGACTAATATTTTGTATCGCTGTTAGCTTTATATTCTATTACCCTATGGAATAACAACTAATATTTTTCAAACATTTAGAGTATATTCAGGAGTCTGACTTTGCTCACTATTTAGAGGGATATTTGAGAACGGGGTTGGGGGGTGGGGGAGCCCAGCAATTTCTCTACCTACTCAAGTAAATTACAATTAACCAGTAACAGCTAATATGTCGGCAAATGCTAGAAAATCCAAAATACGAGACCCTCAGTGCCTGCCGCATAATACCGTCCTCGCTGTAGCACAGTCCCGGGATTTCAGCAGCTGCAAACATTCTCTAAACCACACAGCACAGTGAGAACAGCACAGCTCTCCTCTATTTCAGAGGTTTGCCTTCTTTCCTTTCCTAGTATCTGGCACTTCACATTGAGGAAAGTAACAATGCCGTGGAAAACAGCTCTCTCTAAATCCAACCAAATGCTGCTGCCATGAGAACTAGACAGTCTGCGTTGTTTCTGAAGGCACAGAAGGGAGATATTGACAGCTATTTCAAGAAAGGGACCACATACTTGCCTTTATTTAGACTGCTCAAAGTGTCACTTAAATCAACCTTTAATAATTTTTTTCTATAATCAACTGTTGCTTTTTTCAAACATACTCATTATTGCCTAATTCTAGATGTTTTAAAGTATATTTCCTACAACTTTCCCATTTGCTTTACCTCAAGCTTAGCCAGCTGTGTCCCTTTTGCGCAAAGCCAGGCAAATTCCAGCGTAAACTGTAAGCTCGGTTCTTTGTGGTCTCTAGTCATCGCGTGTCACATTGTCTTAAAACTTATCAGGAGAAGGTGCAAATTTATTTGAAGTCTATGATATCGTGACAGGAGATATCATCAGTTTGAAACAACACTATAAATACTAGGAACAAATTTATCTTGAGGTTTGTTAAACAAGGGGGAGGAATGGAACCATCTCCAAAAGTGAAATTTTAGATTAAAATAAATAATCACATGCAATTAAATATTTGTCCTGTTTCAGAAACAGTGCAACCCATAAAACTCTGAGATACGGTCCAAGGAAACTGATGTTGCTCCAGACAATCCTATTATGCTTAATCTCCACCCCCTCCCATAGTTTTGTAATAATTTACATGCCCTAAGTGAGTTGGGTATGCCTATAAAACAGAAAAAAAACCAAAAAACTATACATTTAAATATGTACACATAGGTATTCATTTTTTGTTCCTTTAAACTGCAAATTATGAAGTGAGCTATGATTACCCATCAAAGTAATTTCCTCTACCCACTCCCTCTATCATCCTCCCACTCTCCACATTTGAACACGTTTCTCTTTTCCTTGGGGCTCTTTCTCTTTCCTCCGAAGCACAGCTTCCTGGTGCCTCCACAGACTGGAAAACAGCCTACAGTGCTGCTCAGTATGGTAGCATATCCCCACGGCCTGGGTGTTTTCTCAGTTTTAAAATGATCCAGTATTGCATGAGTTAAAAAAAATTCCCCCTGGAAAAGCTAATTATTGCATGCAGATACTTCTTTGTGTGATCAAGGAGGGGACAATTTAATAGGCTCTGTAATACAACCAAGAACAAAATTGCTTTAAAGGAAGTCTCTTGTTGAGTGACAACTCTGTTGCCTGAGCCAATTAGGTCCCAATAAAGAGTGTTGAATTGGCTCCTGCTTTCTCATTAATTATGTTCTGTCACAGACATGGGGCTTGATTTAGCAATTTTGTATTACATTAAGATACTGAAAGGCCGGGAACAAATGGCTCACTCTGATAATAGGCATTCTCTACACGGTGTGACATTTACTATCCAGCTGTCCGTAAGGCAGCCTAGCACTTCAGTTCAGGGGTTTATTTGTCATTGCTTCAAAGGGACACTCAGCTTTTCACAAAAAAAGAAACAGAGAGGCTAATAGATAGGACAAAATGTACTGCTGATATGCTTTATTAGAGATAGGATGCTAGGGTTTTGCTAACAAGCTCATCCATTGGGACTCAGCCGAGTTTGCTGCCAATCATCCTACACACAAAGGCACACTAGTTAACAAGGAGAAATGAATTACAGACACTTATTCTGCCGGTGGGATCACAAATACACCAATCTGTGAAAGAGGCACAAACTCCAGAGACAAACTACATATTTGTCAATAACCTCCTAGAAAGAACCCTAGTAATTCTTTGAAGACCTTTGATTTAGCTTCCCTCTAAAATACATGTATAGGAAATGTTTTCATTACCATGACATTCTTTCTTTGTTATTTGTACAAATTTTCATCACATTAAAAACAGAAAACTGAGGAGGTCTGCAAATGTTTTAGTAGGTATCTATACACTACTTTTCATATCTCACCACAGGGAGCTACTATTTGGTTATTTCATTAAGAATCAGAGAAAATTAAATTTTTAATCTTTCGGTTTGAGTTGTGATCTACCAATGCAGTAGAATATAATCTATAACTATGTGTATACAAAAAAGTATACCAATCTTGTATGTGTGTGTATACATATGTATATACGTATATGTAATATATATGTAATATAATTATATATATATACATATATATATCATTTAAAAAATAAATTAGAGACCAAATGAATACCAGGTCCTTCTGACTAAGTAATTATATGACTTTCTATAATAAATGTGTATATATGTACCACTATATATACACACACATATCTATAAAATCTTCATATAATATGCATTTACACATAGAGATATGATTTCATAATGCTTAAGCATGAACTTAAATCAATTTCAGTATATCAAATATAGTAAAAGATCTTACACACTTTATTTATGAAACTAAACAAAATTTCTGACCTCAACACTGATCAATATTTTGCCACTTCTATTATTTAAACATTCTCTGCAAATGTATCATAAAGGCCTATTGTTGATTATAAAAAACAGTAACCTTCAACTCAAGTTTATCTACTGACCACATGAGATTAATCAAATCTGAATATGTCCTTTGCAGGTTAATTACAAAACAGCTCTCCAAAATAGTTCCTACAGACAGTACACTGTTCACCTGATTGCAGGCTGCATCAATTCATTTAATTTATTCTGGCCACCATCTTGGACTGTAGCAACTCAGGACTTAACTATGGAATGTACAAAAGGATAGAAAGAATAAACAAAGATTTATCAGACTCTCTTTCCTCAGACAGAATCTCAAAGGATGTGAAAATCTCTTGTGCTCAGTTTCAACCTCAGGGAGAATCCATCTGTCCATCTTTGCTGCTTTTACTCTTTCATGAAGCTCAAAGTATCCTCTATCAATTGGTATAGGCATCAAGGGAGCAGCATGGTGTCCCTACAAGGAAGCTTCTTTTGTCTTTTCCCCACACAATTCCCCAAATGGATCCTTGGCCTCCTCTATTTACTTCTTAATTCCTCTGAATTCGAGATCCTAAGTAATTCTTTATCTTTATTGACCTACTAATAATTTCAGGGAAAGACCATGAAGCAGAGGTGTAGGGCAGCTATAAGCCCCAGATATGTGTGACAGACCCTTTTCTTCCTTTAACCCTCATCAGCAGAAAGGGATGGATTAAAATAATTTGTTTAAAGAAGGAGATCTTATCTAATGTAATCCCTAAACATTTTTCCAATTTCTTTTTTTTTTAAGATTCTATTTATTTATTTGACAGAGAGAGATCACAAGTAGGCAGAGAGGCAGGCAGAGAGAGAGGGGAAGCAGGCTCCCCGCTGACCAGAGAGCCCGATGTGGGGCTCAATCCCAGAATCCTGAGATCATGACCTGAGCCGAAGGCAGAGGCTTAACCCACTGAGCCACCCAGGCACCCCAACATTTTTCCAATTTCTACGTATTAAAAAATATTTTTGATAAGACATTCTCCAAATCAACTCTTTCATTTTAAAAATTCTGCCTTAAAAATAGAAGAGGAGGGATGCAAATCATGTGAAAATACAGTGCCAATATTCTTTCCATTTCTCCACTCCCCCAAAAAAATCATATGCAAGAAAGCACTTGCACATTATTTCTCAACACCAATAATGACTGTGAATTATATATATATTTTAAAGTGTGTATTGAACACAGACCTAGTTGAAAGAGCTTAGGGAATCTAAGGGAACCATGAAATACTTTTTTTTCCTCTCTAAAATTTGCCATGTTTCTATTTTAGAAAAGCCTTTGCAATAAATAATATATATAATAGAGGCAAGGATCATTTTATCCTCACTTAGCAGGAGTTTTGTCTTCGCTATTCAGGTACTCCATAAGGCTGAAATCTTTCAAAAAGCCTGAGCCCTCCTCAGGCTGAACCAAACGTATTTATATAGACATTAAGTATTTATGCCGCAATTTATATTTCCAAAGCCCTATGTAACCATTTATTAGTTCATCCATATAACTTCCTTCTGAAGCATGTGAATGCTTCATTTTCTAGGCAGAGAGAGTTGGGCTCTGGGAGGTGACTGACACATGGCATGAAGGACTTAGGCCATACATAAAGAATGACTATATCTCAGAATGAGTTTCCTAAGGGTTTTGTGGAGTCTTCTTCATGTCTTTAAAACTAGCTTGGACCCCTACCTGAAATGCTTTGGTTGAGATTTGTTGTGGTTCACTTGCAGAGAGAGGAACTTAGTAAATTATTCCAGCTCTTACAGACCTACTTTATATATTCTTGGGACATTTATGCCCCCAGGACAGTTTAGGAGCAGGCTGCAAATCAGAGGATAAAACTAATATCTGCACCTTAAGGGATCATGTATTGCTAACATGAAATATTATAAAAGGATAGTTGGGGAAATTGTGTCTTTAAAAAGGTTTTCTTGGAGGGAGGTGCCTGGGTGGCACAGTTAGTTAAACATCTGACTCTTGGTTTTGGCTCAGGTTGTAATCTCAAGGTTGTGAGATCAATCCCCACGTAGGGCTCCACATTCAGTGCACAGTCTGCATATGGCTCTCTCTCTCCCTCTCCCTCTCCCCCTCCCAGCATGCTCGCTCCCTCTCTCTCTCTCTCTCTCAAATAAATAAATAAATAAATAATTTTTTTAAAAGGTTTTCTTGGAAATGTACTCCCCTGGTTATACCAAGGTAAATGTACAGAACAGACCCTTTGTGTAAGACTATGTTTATCTTGAAAGATCCTACTCTGTCACACTCATTAGTTTCCTACTAATATGCTGATTCTATATCTACTCTCTCACTTAACAGTATCATAGCTTGAGTCCAAAGATGGGTTCCACACTTTCATTCTTCCTTCTATGTTGATGTGATCTCTAGCATCTGGGTTGCCATCTAGAGCCTTTAACCACTAGGTATAGAATAAGTGATGCTATGCCAGCTTCAGACATAGCCTTTAGAAGGACTAGCAGCTTCTTCCTTCTCTGTCTTAGAATGTTCACTCTTGGGGCTCTCCCTCATGGAACACTCAGCCTCCATGTGAGAAGTCTATGCTCCTCTGCAAGAGAGAAAGAGATCGCGTGGAAAAGCACTGAGGCATGAGACAAGTGAGTAAAAACAAAAAATATTTTGGACATTAGCTATGTCAAGCCTTCAGATGACTTCATCCCTAGCCACCACCTGATGGCAATCATCCAAGAGATCCCCCAGTTAGACCCTAGCTGAGCCTAATCAATCCCCAGAACTATGAGATCATAATAAATTATTATTATAAGCCACTGTTTTGGAGTGGTTGGATTTAGCTAACCAGAATAACCACTACCAATGTTGTCTTCTCCATTCCCCTGTGTCTTCACGGTATAAGAGAAAAATAGAAGCTGGGCTGAACTACGCTAAGCTAGAAGAACAGGGCTATTAAGAATTGGCTGCATAGTATAGAGGACTAGAATCAGTCTTGAGAAATCTTGAGGAAGTTATTTAACCTCCCCAAGTATCAATTTCCTCATCTATAAAATGGGATTAATAGTGTGACCTCAAAGGACTATGAAGATTTAATGAACTGTAGGATGTTAAGCACCTAACACAGTGCTAAGACAGGCAGATTCTGTATAACATGAACTGTTATCACTGCTATCCTTATTAGTACTGCCTAACCATGCTAGACTCTCTTCTGAATATCTGTTCAAGCCAGAAGTCATCACCCTTCCCCCAAATGCCCTCAGACTCATTAAAGTGGACATCCAGAAGACATGATCCCACTCCTAGACCACGGCTAATTGGACTAGAGGAGAAAAGAGAAACCAATTCATTTCTGTAACTATAATGAAACTGGCTTAAGAAAAGAGCTAAAAGATGTCCAAATTTCACCCTGTGGACTGAAAACAGAGAAAATCACACCAGAGAGATAGAGTATAAATATAAATACAAATTTCCTAAAACCCTAATTGTTTTCCAAGTTATGTTTCATGGCTCTTTCAGACCCAGCTGTAATCTTTCTTTGGGGTCTTGCAGGATGCATCTATACGCTTATAACGTTCCCCTTTTTCTCTTGAGCCAACTTATGTTGGTTTCTGTCATGCATCCAAAGAATCCAAGCAAAAGAAGAGGGAATAAAGGAGAAACTTGAAACGAGACACTGTCCGTGGCCTCCCAATGCCAGAAAGCAATCAGGATCCAGACTTGATCCACTGAAGTACTGCTTAAGCTTTACACATGAAGCTTCTTCCATGAAGAAGGCTCTGCTTATCATTGGTAGAATGGTTCAGTGTTGTCTTCTTTTCTGTTGTTGTTGTAACAGCTTTATTGAAATACAGTTTGCATAACACACAATCCATCCATTAAAAGCATATAACGAATGGTTTTTTAGTATATTCACAGAGTTGTGCAGCCATCACCACACTTAATTTTAGAACATTTCATCACCCTTGAAACAAATGTCATACCCATTAGTAGTCACTTTCCATTTTTCCTCCCACCACTGACTCCACTCAGTCTAGGGCAATCACTAACCTAACTTTCTATAGATGTGATCACTCTGGACATTTCATATAAATGGAATTATACAGTATATGGACTTTAGTAACTTGTTTCTTTCTCTTAGCATAATGTTTCACAGCTCATCCATGTTGTAACATGTATCAGTACTTCCATTCCTTTTTATTGAGCAATAATCCTCCATGATATGGATATGCCACATTTTATTTATCCACTCACCAGATAATGGACATTTGGATTGTCTTCACTTTCTGGCTACTATGATGCTATGAACACTCACCTAGTTTTTGTGTGGATATATGGTTTCGTTTCTCTTCAGTATATATCTAGGAATAGATTTGCTGGGTCATATGGTAACACTATGTTTAAAGAGCCAGACTATTTTCCAAAGTGGAGGAACCATGTTGTATTCTTTCCAAAAATGTAGAAAGTTCCCATTTCTCCACAACATTTGATATCTTCTGTTTGTTTTTAAATATAACCTTCCTAGTGTGTGTGAAGTGGTATCTCACTGGGTTTTATTTGCATTTCCCTGATGACTAATGATGTTGAGAATATTCTCAAGTGTTTATTGGCCATTTGTTTATCTTTTTTAAAGATGTGTTTATTCAGATACTTTGCCTATTTTTTAATTTGGATGTTTGCCTTTTTGTTTTCTAATTGTAAGAATTCCTTACATATTCTAGCTACAAATCCCTTATCTGATAAATGACTTGTAAATATTTTCTCCCAATCACTGAGTTCTCTTTTCACTTTCTTGATGGTATCCTCTGAAGAAAAAAAAGGTTTTAATTTTGGTGAAGTCAATTTATCTATTTCTTTTTAGTTGCTTGTGCTCTTGGAGTCTTATTTAAGAAAGATTTGCCAAAACCGAGATCAAAAAGATTTCCCTCCATTTTCTTCTAAATGTTTTACAGTTTTAGCTTCATACTGGGCATTTTATCCATTTTGAGTTCATTTTTTTTATATGGAGGTAGGAATCCAACTTCTTTCTTTTGCACGGAGATATTCAGTTTTCCCAACAGCCCTTGTTGAGGAGACTATACTTGGACTGCTTTGGTAACCTTGTCAAAATTCAATTGACCATAAATATGTGTTTGTTTCTGGATTTCTTTTTTTTTTTAAGATTGTATTTATTTATTTAACAGGGAGAGATTACAATAGGCAGAGAGGCAGGCGGAGAGAGAGAGGAGGAAGCAGGCTCCCTGCTGAGCAGAGAGCCTGATGCGGGGCTCGATCCCAGGACCCTGGGATTGTGACCTGAGCCGAAGGCAGAGGCTTTAACCCACTGAGCCACCCAGGCACCCCCGTTTCTGGATTTCTAATTCTATTCCACTGATATAAGGTCTATATTTATGCCAGTATCACACAACCTTGATTATTAAAACTTTGTAGTAAGTTTTGAAATTAAGAAGTATGAAACCTATAACTTTGATATTCTTTTTCAATAGTGTTTGGCTATTCTAGATTCCTTGAATTTGCAAAAGGAATTTTAGGATCACTTTCTCAATTTCTGTTAAGAACTGAACTGGGATTTTGATAATAATTGTATTGAAGCTGTAAATCAACTTAGAGAATATTGTCATCTTAACAATATTAAATCTTCCAATGAACATGGGATATCTTTCCATATATTTAAGTCTTCCTTAATTTTCTTCCAAAATTTCTCTCAACAGTGACTGTGGTTTTCAGAATTTAGTTTCATTTTTATTTTGTTAAATTTATTCCTAAATATTTACTTATTTTATTTACTTTATTATATTTACTTTTTATGCCATTGTAAATGGAATTGCTTTCTCAAACTTATTTTCAGATTATTTATTGCAAGTATACAGAAGTACAATTGATTTTTGTATATTGATCTTGTATCCTATAATCTTACTGAGGTTGTTTACTAGTTCTAATAATTTTCTGTAAATTCCTTAGGATTTTCCATATACAAGATCATATACCACCTGCAACTAGAGATAGTTTTACTTTTTCCTTTCCAATTTGAATGTTTTTTTTATTTCATTTTCTTGCCTAATTTCACTGGCTAGAAGTTCCAGCACAATGTTGAAGAGGACAACAAGAGCAGACATCTATGTCTTGTTCCTAACCTTGGGGAAAAGCCTTCAGTCTTTTATAATTAAGTACGATGTTAACTGTTGGTTTCCAATGTCTGGCCAAATATTCTAGTCACAACACATATTTTTGAGATATTGATATATCAAGTCTTCATGTTTACAAATATAACTAAACATTGTTCATTTTTATAGAGTCTTAAAACAATTCCTAGCATTCCAAATTCCACAATACTCATACAGATATATAACAGCAACAGTTAATTGGGTTGTGAGGAAAAGTATACTGGAGTGTCTTATAACACAGTCTTGGCTATCCCTCTCATTCTTGGGTCTACTCTGAACCTAACTCTTCTGCAATTTGAAGATACCAGTCTGGTTTCTTCCACTTCTCTATGAGAATCATGTGAGTAAATATGAGAAGTGCTTTAGAAAATGCAAAGCTTTAGGCAAAGAGATTATTGTTTATTTCTCCTAAAATATATCAAGTTTTTCATGTATATTTGCCAAATATTGTTGATGAAATCAACTCCTTTCCTCTGTTATAGTATAATCAGTGATTGTCATGATTAATACAGAAAAGGGTTTTGTTTTAATTTCCAAGATAGATAAATGAAAACTTTCTTCAAAACTAAGTGCCCTTGGGGCGCCTGGGTGGCTCAGTGGGTTAAGCCACTGCCTTCGGCTCAGGCCATGATCCCAGAGTCCTGGGATCGAATCCCACATCGGGCTCTCTGCTCAGCAGGAGCCTGCTTCTCCCCCTCTCCCTCTCTCTCTGCCTGCCTCTCTGCCTACTTGTGATCTCTGTCTGTCAAATAAATAAATAAAATCTTTAAAAAAAAAACTAAGTGCCCTTATTTTTAGTAAAAAACTAGAACTCAACCTCTACACATCTTTAAATGCTAAAGATTCTTTTTTACCTAAATTCAATTTTTTAAAAATTAGGCACAATTGACATATAACATTATATTATTTCAGGTGTACAACATAATGATCTGATATTTGTATATATTGCAAAATGATCATAATAATCAGTATAATTATGATGAGTCATCACATATAATTACAAAAATATTTTTTCTTGTGATGTGAACTTTTAAGGTCTACTCTCAGGAACATTTAAATATCCAGTAACATATTATTAACTATAGTCACTATGCTGTACATTACAACCCCATGTATGATTTATTTTATAACTGGAAGTTTATCCCTTTTGACCTTTTCACCCATATTGCCCACTCCCCTCCCTCTACCTTTAGCAACCACAAATCTGTTCTCTGTATCTATGAGCTTGAAATTTTTTTAAGGTTCTACATATAAGTGAGATCATACAGTATTTGTCTTTCTCTGACTTATTTCACTTAGTGTAATTTCTTCAAGGTCCATCCATGTTGTCACAAATGGCAAGATTTAACTCTTTTTAATGGCTGAGTACTATCCCATTGTGTATATATTGTACATTTTCTTTATCCATTAATCCATCAGTGGACATTTAAGTTGTTACTATGTCTTTACTATTATGAATAATGCTATAATAAACAAGGGGGCACATATATCTTTTCAAATTAGTGTTTTCATTTTCTTCAGATATATACCCAAAAGTGGAATTCCTAGATCAGATGGTAGTTCTATTTTTAATTTTTTGAGAAACTTCCATACCATTTTCCATAGAGGCTGCACCAATTTACATTCCCACCACCAGTGCATGACAGTTCCCTTTGCTCTACTTCCTCACCAACACTTAACTATTTCTTATCTTTTCGATACTAGCTATTCTAATAGGGTGAGGTAATGTCTCACTGTGATCTGATTTTACATTTTCCTGATGATTAGTGATGTTAAACATCTTTTCATGTACCTGTTGGCTATCTGTATGTCATTTATGGAAAAATATTTATTCAGATCTTCTGCTCATGATTTTTTGATACTGAGTTATCTGAGTTATTTATATATTTTGGATGTAAACCTCTTGTTGAATATGCAATTTGCAAATATTTTCTCCCATTCGATAGGCTACCTTTTCATTATGTTGATTAATTTCTTTGCTGTGCAGGAAATAAATTTTTTAATTACTCATCAATTTTTTTCCTGAAATATATTTAGACTTCTATTATTGCAAGAAACATGTCTGTTAAAATCTTTACCCCTCTGTTTCATTATTTGTAAATTGAGGGGATTAAAGAATACAACTATAAAATCTCTTCAACAATAAAATTCATAGCTTTCAGGTTATGAAACAAGATCTTATGAACAAGACTACATAGGGTTTTTAAGCTGATATGAAAATTTTCTAAGGGTTAATTCAAGCAACTGTCTGCTTTATGATATTGCCTTTCTATTTCAAATATTTTTTGAATTCTCCAATAAATGTGTTACTTAATTATTTCAGAACTCAGCACAATTTTTTCCTTTACTGTTAAACAAATTACTTGCTTTCCAACATTTAATTATCTCTATCATTAAAAAAAAAACAAATCTCTTCACTTAATGGAATTACTTAAACAATGTGATATTGGAGAGTAGCTAAGATGGCAGCAGAGTAGGAGGATCCTAGGTTTGTCTTATTTCTCAAACACAACTACTTATAGTTGTGTTCTCAAACACAAGTAGTTCTGTTTGAGAAACTACCTCATCTAACTATCAAATCATTTTAAACACCCCAGAAATCAACCTGAAGATCGACAAACTGCAAAACTAAAGGAAGAGAAAAAGACACATCAAGGAAAGTAGGAAGTACAGAGATATGGTTTGGGGGAGAAATAGATTGTGGTTCTATGGAGGAGGAGCCATGGTTATGGAGAAAGGAGAGAGAGAGGGGAATGCACAGGGGAATGCACACGGAGAATATTCCCATTGGCTGGAAAAATGAGAGAAGCTGATTTTCATGAGTTCTTACAACCAGAGGGGTTTAAAAACTAGAATATTAATGGTCAGCGGGCTTGGCTGAGATAGAGCTGAGAGGGCATTGCCCTACTCCTGGAAAGAAGGCAGGCAAGCAACCCAAGAGGCAAATGGGGTAGAAACACTTATATGAAGAATGCCTGGGGCACACAGGAAGGAGAGTATTTGCTCTTCTCAGAGTGCCTCTCTGAGAGGCAATGTTCAGGGAGATGCCTCTCTGGAGAACAAAGGAGCTAGCTCCCATCATTTCCTTCCCCTGCGCCTCAGAACAAACACAGAACCACCTTCAGTAAGTAGTACAGCACCAACACTGGCTGCCTAACCTGCTTACCTCAAGTCCCAGGCCCCTGCACTTTGGCAGGACTGCCGCTCTCAATCAAGCTTGCCTCAGTCCTAGTGTGGTGGGCCCCTTCTCCAGAAGACCAGCACAAAGCCCCACCCACACCACATCTCCTGACCAGAGAGCTCTGCAGGGCCTCAGTTCTAGTGGAAGTAGTATCAGGTCTCTTTTAACAAGCAGACCAGAGTACACCTAGTTAAAACTCACCACGATCTAGCCAAGGACAAAATTCTCCTCACTGTAGGCAAGGAGAGTCTCTGCAGATGAATGGCCTGAAGGACAGAGCTGCCAAAACACAACAGCAGAATGCAGATAGCATATATAAGAGATGTTCCCTATAGCACTAGGGTCTGGACACTGTATGATCTTTTCTTCATAAAACCATTACTCTCAGGAGCAGAATATATAAGAGGCCTTTCTAACACACAGAAAAAGGCAGGGGTGCCTGGATGGCTCAATGGGTTAAAACCGCTGCCTTCGGCTCAGGTCATGATCCCGGGGTCCTGGGATCGAGCCCCACATCAGGCTCTCTGCGCCGCAGGGAACCTGCTTCCTCCTCTCTCTCTGCCTGCCTCTCTGCCTACTTGTGATCTCTGTCAAATAGATAAATAAAATCTTAAAAAAAAGAAGAAGAAGAAGGCAGAGACTGAGACAAAATATCATGATGGAGGAATGCATCCCAAATGAAAGAACAAGATAAGGTCATGGTCAGAGAGCTAAGCAAAACAGACATAAGCAACATGCCTGATGGACAATTTTAAGCAACAATCATAAGGATACTCCCTGGGCTTGAGGAAAGAATAGAAGACATTGGAGAGACCCTTACCACAGAGATAAAAGAATAAGAAATGAAAAATGCAATAACTGAGATTGGAAACAAGTTTGATTCAATGAACACAAGGCTAGAAGAAGCAGAGGAACAAATAACTGATACAGAACACAAAACAATGGAAAATAATGAGGCTGAACAAAAGAGAAAAAGAATTTATGTATCATGAGAATACACTTAGGGAAGTCAGTGACTACATCAAACATAGTAACATCAATATTATAGGAGTCCCAGAAGAGGGAAAGAGAGAAAGCGGGGCAGAAAATTTAATTGATGATATAATTGTTGAAAATTTTCCTAATCTGGGGAAGGAAACAGACATCCAGATCCAGGAGAGACAGAAAACCCCCACCAACAAAAGCAACCCAACACAAAGATACATTGTAATTAAATCTGCAAAATACAGATAAAGAAAAATTCTTAAAAGCAGCAAGACAAAAGAAGTCCTTAACTTACAAGGGAAGACCCATAAGGTTAGCTACAGATTTCTCAACAGAAACTTGACACACCAAAAGACAGTGACAGTTATATTCAAAGTGCTGAATGGGAAAACGATGAAGCCAAGAATACTCTATTCAGCAAGGTTATCATTTAGAAGAGAAGGAGTGATGAAGAGTTTTTCAGACAAAGACACACTAAAGAAGCCCATGACCACTAAATAAGCCCTGTAAGAAATATTAAAGGGAGTCTTTGAGTGGAAAGGAAAGACAAAAAATGAAAAAGACAAGAAAGGAATGGAGAAAATCTCCAAAAACAATGACAGAATGTGTAATAAAATGTCACTAAATACATATCTATCAGTAATTACTCTGAATGTAAATGTACTAAACACACCAACCTAAATGGATTTAAAAAGAAAGATCCATCTATATATTGTCTGTAAGAAACTCATTTTAGATCTAAAGGCAACTGCAGATTTAAAGTGAGAGGACAGAGAAATATTTATCATGCAAATATTTATCATGCAAAAAATTTATCATGCAAATTATCAGTCAAAAGAAAGCTGGAGAAGCACCACTTATATCGGACCACCGAGACTTTAAACCAGTATAACAAGAGATTAAGAAAAGCACTATATCATAATAAAGGGGACAACCCAACAAGAAAATCTAATAAATCTAAATATTCATCACCCAACATGGGCTCACTGAAATATATAAAACAATTAGTAATAAGCATAAAGGAACTTACTGATAATAACTCAATAATAGTAGGGAACTTCAACACCCCACTTCAACACCCCACATCAATGGACAGATCATCTAAACAGAAAATCAACAAAGAAACAGTGGCTTTTGATGAATGACACACTGGACTAGACGGACTTAACAGATATATTCAGAACATCTCAACCTAAAACAACAGAATATGCATTCTTTTCACCTGCAATGGAACATTCTCCAGAATAGATTACATGTAAGGGCACTAAGCAGGCCTCAACAAGTATAAAAAGACTGAAATCAAAATAATAATTTCTGACCATAACACTATGAAACTTGAAATCAACCACAAGAAAAAATTTGGAAGGACCACAAATACATGGAGGTTAAACAATAAGCTACTTAACAATGAATGGGTCAACCAGGAAATCAAAGAAGAAATAAGAATACGTGAAAACAAATGAAAAATGAAAACACAGAAGTCCAAAACTTTTGGGATGCAGCAAAAGTAGCCTTAAGAGAGAAGTACATAGCAATACAAGCCTACTCCAACAATCAAGAAAAATCTCAAATAAATAACTTAATGTTACACCTAAAGAAAAAGAGCAAGAAACCTAAAGAGCAAGAAAAAGAACAACAAATGAAGTTTAAGCCAGCAGAAGGAGGGAAATAATAAAGATTAGAGCAGAAATAAGTGATACAGAAACTAAAAGAATAGAACAAATTGATGAAACCAGGAGTTGCTTCTTTGAAAAAATTAATAAACTTGACAAACCCCCTAGCCAAACTTCTCAAAAAGAAAAGAGAAAGGGCTCAAATAAATAAAATCACAAATGAGAGAGGATAAATAACAACTAACACCACCAAAATACAAACAATTATAAGTGAATATTGTGGAAAACTGTATGCCAAATAATTGGACAAGCTGGAAGAAATATACACATTTCTAGAAAGATATAAACTACTAAAACTGAAACAGGAAGAAACAGAAAACTTGAACAGATCAAGAACCAGCAACAAAATTCTATCAGTAATCAAAAATCTCCCAACAAACAAAAGTCCAGGGCCAGATGGCTTCAAAGGGGAATTCTACCAAACATTTAAAGAAGAGTTAATACCTATTCTTCTCAAACTATTCCAAAAAATAGAAAAGTAAGGGAAACCTCCAAATTCATTCTATGAGGCCAGCATTACCCTGATACCAAAATCAGATAAAGACTCCACTAAAAAGTAAAATTATAGGCCTATATCCCTGATGAACATGGATGCAAAAATCCTCAGTAAAATACTAGCAAAATGAATCCAATAGTACATTAAAAGAATCATTCACCACAATCAAGTAGGATTTATTCCTGGGCTGCAAGGGTGGCTCAATAGTCACAAATCAATCAATGTGATACACCATATTAATAAAAAAAAAAGATAAGAATCATACGATCCTTTCAACAGACGCAGAAAAAGCATCTGACAAAGTACAACATTCATTCATGATAAAAACCCTCAACAAAGTAGGGTAGAGGGAACATATCTCAACATAATAAAGGTTATATATGAAAAACAAAAAGAAATAACATGCATCCAAATTGGTGAGGGAGAAGTATTTTCAGATGACATGATACTCTATATAGAAAACCCAAAAGACTCCACCAAAAACTTGCTAGAACTGATACACAAATTCAATAAAGTCACAGGATACAAGTTCAGTGTATAGACATCTGCTGCATTTCTACACACCAATATGAAGCAGCAGAAAGAGAAATCAAGGAATCAGTCCCATTTACAAATGCACCAAAACCCAAAAGATACCTAGGAATAAGCCTAACCAAAGAGGTAAAAGATACGTACTCTGAAAACTATGAAACACTAATGAAAGAAATTGAAGATGACACAAAGAAATGCAACAACATTCCATGTTTATGGTTGGAAGAACAAATATTGTGAAAATACCTACATTACCCAAAGAAATTTGCACATTTAATGCACTCCCTATCAAAATATCAACAGCATTTTTCACAGAGCTAGAACAAACAAATCCTAAAATTTGTATGGAACCACAAAAGACCCTGAATAGCCAAAGCAACCTTGAAAAGGAAAAGCAAAGCAAAGCTGGAAGTGTCACAATTCCAGGCCTCAAGTTACATTACAAAGCTAGAGTTATCAAAACAGTATGATACTGGCACAATAATAGACACATAGATCAACAGAACAGAATAGAAAACTCAGAAATGAATCCACAACCATATGGTCAATTAATCTTCAACAAAGCCAGGAAAGAACATCCAATGTTAAAAAAGACAGCCTCTTCAACAAATGGCATTGGGAAAACTAGACAGCAACATGCAAAAGAATGAAACTGAACCACTTTCTTACACCATACATAAAAATAAATTCAAAATGGATGAAAGACCTGAATGTGAGACATGAAACCATTAAAATCCCAGAGGAGAACATAGGTAGTAACCTCTCTGACATTGACCCTAGCAAATTCCTGCTAGATATATCTCCTGAAGCAAGGGGAAAAAAGGCCAAAATAAACTACTGGGACTACATCAAAATAAAAAAGTTTCTTCACGGGAAAGGAAACAATCAACAAAACTAAAAGGTAACCTCCTATATGGGGGAAGATATCTGCAGATGGCATATATAATAAGGGGTTAGTATCCAAAATATATAAAGAACTTACAATACTTAACTCCTAAAAAATAAATAATTCAATTAAAAATGGGCAGAAGACATAACGGACATTTTTCCAAAGGAGACATACAGATCGCCAGCAGACATGTGAAAAGATGTTCAATATCACTGATCATCAGGGAAATACAAATCAAAACTGCAATGAGATACCACCTCACACTTGCCATGATGGCTAAAATCAGTAACACAAGAAACAAAAGGTGTTGGCAAAGATGTGAAGGAAGGAGAATCTTTCTTACACTGTTGATGAAAATGCAAACTGGTACAGCCATTTGGGAAAACAGTGTGAAGGTTCCTCAAAAAGTTAAAAATAGAAATACCCTATGACCAAGCAATTGCACTACTACATATTTACCCAAAGAATACAAAAATCTAATTTGAAGGGATACATGCACCCCAATGTTTGTAGCAGTATTATCTATAATAGCCAGTTTATGGAAACAGCCCAAATGATGAATGGATAAAGAGGTGATTATACACACACACACACACACACACACACACACAATGGAAATATATATATATATATCTTATGTATATTTATATATCTTTTGTATCTGTAATGGAATATTACTCAGCCATAAAAAAGAATGAAATCTTGGCATTTGCAATTGCATAGATGGAGCTAGAGAGTATTATGTTAAGCAAAATAAGTCAGTCAGAGAAAGACAAATAACATATGATTTCACTCATATGTAGAATTTAAGAAACAAAAGAAATGATCATAAGGGGAAAAAAAGAGAGGCAAACCAAGAAACAGACCCTTAACTATAGAGAACAAATTAATGGTTGCCAGAGAGGAGGTGGGTAGGGGGAATGGGTTAGACAGGTGATAGGGACTGAGAAGTACACTTATTGTGGTGAGCACTGAGTATTGTATGTAAGTACTGAATCACTAAATTATACACCTGAAACTAATATCACACTGTATGTTAACTAACTGGAATTTAAGTAAAAACTTAAAAAAATAAGCAATGTTATCTTAATGGAAAACATTCTTGTCAGGATTAATTCCTAGATTAATTTGATGTGTACTTAGCTGCATTTATCTTAATGCACACTACTGTCTTATAGCACTACGATTTACAAAAAAATTATCAAACATGGGTTTATGTTCAACATTTGACTAAAATAAGAAATGTCAATGTCAACTTTCTCTGAGAAGCCTTCCCTGATTCATCAACCTAGATCCAATCTCTGTAACATATGTTTGTAGAGTTGCATACATTTTCTTCCCAAGATTAAGTATCCAATGTCATATTTCTTTGGTTAATATCTACCTACCAGAGACCCAATGCTTCCCCATGCTTGGTATGAATGGATTAATGAAGTAATACATCATTACCAGAGTATATCTCTACTACATTCTACTTACTCTTTTGTTACTCTTTTTTGTCATCCAGGGAGTCCTGAGCCACTGCCATGAAGGATTCATCTGGCCTCAAGCTTCAGCAACAGTTCTTCTACCTCCTTCCTAATTCCTACTTTCCTACTTCTTTGCCTTGCTTGCCTGTCTTGATTTCTAGGATGTAGCCCATTTGTTTTGGTAATTTTATGGTGACATCTTTCTCTGGATTCTGGTTCCTCTCATCTCTCTACTTTTGGCTCCCCTAGATTACTGACTAGCCAAGTTTCCACATGAAGGAGTTTTTCCCAAGCCTCCTGGGCTTTAACTCTCTGCTGCCCCTACCAGTAGCAATCACTTGTGGTCACCTCCAGAGAAATCCACCTGCTCAAACTAGGCCATTCTGATTTGGCTCAAGATAGAATCCTCAATATTTCCAATTTGTCTGCATCTATAAAAATCATATTTAACTAAAATATCCTATGCTATTTTTAAAGCCAGTTTAAGCAGAGTAATAAGGGTTTTAGAAAGAGGTCCACTGTGCCCACTGAATAGTCTGGATTTATAAGGAAAGCAATGAAGAAACTTGTTTCCAACTGAGACTATTCTTCCAACCAAGTAATGGCATGCAGGTGCTCATCAGTTAAGACAATTTATGTACATTGATGGATTTGCTTGTCATCCTAACTAGAGTCATGCACACTTTGATTTTTGAGCACATTTTCTCTAGAAAAATAGTTGTTAAAATAACAGAGTCCATACTATTGAAACACAAATTATACATCTTTAACATTATGGTTTAAAGTAAATCAAGTAACCACCACAAAATTAATAGTTAATTTGGGAAGAAATGATTGGGAAGAAGGCTATCATTTTTTATTTTGTACCTTTCTGATCACTAGGAAATGTCTAAACATGTACATCTACAATTTTTATTATTCTTAAACATCAGCAGTGGCTAGATTGGAGAGCATATTTTCAATACTTTTTTATATTTTTGCATTTAAGAAACTAATATTCCTATTAATAAATAAATAAGGCATAGACTTTTTCAAATTAAGGAAATATTTAAAGGACTATGAAGCAATAAAACTATGTAGGTATAGATCAGGCATGTCCCAACCAATTTAAAATGTGTTTATTCACTACCTAGTGATCAAACATTGAAAACCTAACTCACATAGTCTCCCACTGAAATCTTGCAAAGCAGTATGAGGCCTCAATCAGCACAGAGGTCTTGCTGAGATGTAGGGTGGCATTTAGATGAAGTTAAAGAATAATAAGGATCCCAACTGCTTCAAGAAAGCAATTGCTTACTCAACAGTAAGCATTAGGCCAGATGCTGGTTTCATGCTATCTATACAAATATGACAGTGGTAGTTCCTATACCTAGGTCATCTACAGTTTAGTGGAGGAGAAAGATGCAGTAAAAAAAATAACTAAAATACTCTATTACAATTCCAGATAATTTAAAATATTCTATGTACAGTATGGTTGTACAAAAATAATGCACAGAAGAAGAGTTATCTTCAGGGGAGAGGACAGAAGAGGGTATGTTGAAAGATACCGCCCAACATCTTATGATGATGCTGGAAATCAAACTAGTTGGAAACAGTTCAGAATGTGCTAACATAAGAGCATGACACTCAAAATTTTGCCCCACCACCCTCAATCTCTGTTTCCAACCTCACCTCCTACTCCACGTGCTAATAACTACTATGTTCCCACCACATGAAAACATAAGAGCCACCAAACGTGCCACGCATTTTCATGGAATTCTTGCGTTAGTACTCATTCCTGGTGTGTTGAATGTCCTTTTTTTCTATCAGAATTCCTTATCATTCTTTAACTTCATGTAATTGCCACCCTACCTGATGCTGCCAATTAAAAAAGTTTCTCCCTTCTTACTTCTTCCTTACTGCATTTACTAAGTGCCAGGCATTGTTCTAAATCCTTTACAAGTAACTAAAATAACCAATTTAGGTAAGTACCCAGATTGCTCCCATTTCATGGCTTAAGTAACTGACACATAGCAAGGTTAAACAATGTGTTCAAGGTAATAGAACAATAATGACTTCCATTTGTTGAGAACCAATTGGTTTATATAGCTGACTTATTTACTTTACCAATCACCACAACTTTTTGAAGGAATTACTGCTTTATCCCTTTTTAAAGTGAGGCAAGAAGAGTTAAGAGAAGTTAATAAGCTCCCACTGTAGTATGTGGGTAGAGCCAGGATTCAAATCCAGGCAGCTTCACAACCTCAGCCTCACCATCCTCTCACTTGAACCCCTGACATGACATTCCCTCTTTTTAACCCATTTCCTAATCAAGTTCAAAGACTTCTTTGACCAATGACTCCCTCACCATGTAGATGTGAAAACTGAGGTCCAGAGTCTTGTTCAGGTTTTATTCTCAGGCCATTTCTCACCATCATAATGCCTTGTCTCCTTCAAAACCTAGGAGGGAGTTGATAATCCGTCACTCTAAGTGCTGACTCCTTTATTACCTCCACATTCTGGGTGACTGCATTCTGACTATTCCTCAAGGCAAGGTAGAGCCTCCTAGAAAAGAAGATAGCAGATTCTATGGCAGATGGCCAAGAATCCAAGACCTGCAGTATAAACATGCTCACATACATGTGCCAAATTAATCTGTAGGCCATCAGGATAATTAATTTTAATGCATGAATAAAATAACATACAGACTTATGGTAAAAGTGAGCAAATAAACATGTCGTTGAGCCAATATAAAATCAAGAATATGTGCAACACAATGAAAGAAATACAGAAAGATCATCCGCATAAGCTTCAGTTTCAAGTGAGCTGAGCTGCAAATCTTACTGTCAACCTGCACAAATAATTTTTCAACCTACACAAATGACTTTTACTTCTCCTTCCTCTAACGTAATGCCTTATTTTTTTTAAATGGACATTCTTTTATGATTTCCAAGGTTAAATAAAATACTACTGCTAAATCCTCAGAAATTCTTTAAATCTCTTTCATCAGCCTTTAAATGGATTTATTGCACCTTATGGAGTGGTATTTTGCTATTTGGAAGGGGTTGCTTAACACCCTAATATGTCCATGAACTTGTTTTAAATGAACATATGATAGAGTGAGAATGGTTAAATCTTAGCTTCTCAAATACTATCTAACATTCCATTTAGGTAACACAATAATATGAATATGGCAAGCCTAGGTGGCTCAGTCAGTTAAGTGGCCAACTCTTGATTTTGGCATAGGTCAGGATCTCAGGGTCATGAAACTGAGCCCCATGTGAGGCCCCATGTTCAGGGAAGAGTGTGCTTGAAATTCTTTCTCTCCCTCTCCCTCTGCCCCTGCCCTCACTTGTACACTCACTCTAAATAAATAAATAATCTAAAAAATATGAATATGTGGTTAGAATAAATGTAAAACTTTAATAGCATCTTAATTTTCATAGGATTTCACAATTTATAAAATACTTTCATAAATATCGTTTCAATTTGACTATTACAAAAACCTTATAGAGAAAGTAGGATTCATTTTCTTATATTATATGTGTGTATATAATGATTGTCCTGATTTACACAGCTAATGAAGTGGCAAGGGCAATGAAAATTACTTTAAGTCAAGTTTGTTTCCACATGCTATTTATCTTTCTAATGGCCATGAGGGATTTTTAGAAGTCACTTAATCCAATTCCCACATGTCAGATATGAAGAAACAGCGTCAAAGAGGTGACTAACCCAAGGTTACTGACCAGTCAGTGGTAAAGTCCTAGAAAACAAAGCTCTCTGGTCTTTGGAGCATTTTTACTAAACCATATTAATTCAACTTGAGGCCATCTCATTATGAGAGAAAGTAGAGAATGTTACTGATTTGGTTATCCATTGCCTTAGAATTCCACCCCAGGGACAAGTCTTTGGGTATGACCACATTTTACAGTAGTCCTACACTGTCTTGTTGGGCTTCTCCTCATGATGCTAAAGATGCAAGTGTATTAGGAAAGAAATAATCCTGCATCTACCATCCACCCACCACCCCCATCTCACCACCTCCATGAAATTCTAGGCCCTAGCAGCATCTCTAGATGCAGAGGGAGCTCACTTGAAGAGGTATAGCAAGAAGAAAAGATATGACAAGGCTGGGAGAAAGTTTAAAAAAAAAAAGGCAATTGTCTTCATTGTGCTTACAGAAATCTCATGTCTCCACACAGACCTGACCGCCTACAAGGAGCCCTGCTTTTCAGCAGTGTGCCTGAGCTCACCACCCCCACCAAAACTCCTCTGCTCCCCAGTTAAAATTACACTCCTGTCCAGCACTGTGGGATTGAGACCACAGCCTGTCCTCACTGACCAGATGGGTTGGGAGTCTCTGTCAACATCAATACTATTTTGTACCATGAACTAAAATACTTCCGTTATTCTTAGTAAATTTTTTATTATACAAGTAAAACTCTGAAAATTTAATAAACTGTTTTCTTTAAAGTTATTGGCCTTTTTAAGAGTCTTATTCACTATTCTGCATATAGTCAAGAGAATGGGCTTTGGAGTTTGACAATTATGGATTTAAATCCTAAGTGTTGCATTCATTTGCTATGAGATCTTAGACAAGTTACTGGACTTTCCTAAATCTCATCATTTGGAAAATAACATCTGCCTTTCAGGGTTATTGTGAAGATTAAATAAGACTATATATCTAGGGGCGCCTGGGTGGCTCAGTGGGTTAAGCCTCTGCCTTTGGCTTAGGTTGTGATCTCAGGGTCCTGGGATCGAGGCCCGCTTCAGGCTCCCTACTCAGGAGGGAGCCTGCTTCCCCCCCTCTCTCTGCCTGCCTCTCTGCCTACTTGTGTTCTCTCTGTCAAATAAATAAATAAAATCTTTTAAAAAAAGACTATATATCTAAAGCTATTAGCATAGTGTCTGGAATTGGATGAACACCAAATAAATAATAACTATTGTGTTTATTTTTCTATAAAGTGTCAGGGATCACAAAGATATGAGAGTTTTTGGCTTTACAAATGACTGAAGCTAAATATGTCCACTGAATGGTTAATTGACATTTATTCATTCTTTCATTTGGCAAACGCCAAGAACCAGCCATGTCCTAAACTTCATGTTGGCTGCAATGATGCCTAACACCCCTTCCATTATCAAGGGGTTCAGAGACTAATGGATATTCAATTCAATTATATACATTGAAAACATGGTGCATGTGCATCACTTCCATGCTTTATAAATGTTTGTCTCCCCCACTACTGCAAAGTTGCTGACAGCAGACCCTACCTTACTTGCTCAGCATCACAGTATCTAATTAATATGCTCTCTTACACTTAGTTGGAACTCAATAAATATTGCTAGATTGACTTAAATGAAATAGAATCATTGTTCCTATGAAGCATCAGTATTTATGATTAAAATATCCAGGTAAATTTTTGGATCCATATAACTTTTTTTTTAAGTATCCCTCTTCTTATGTTCTTTCATTTCGAACAAATATCTGTTTAGGAAAGATAGGAGTTGACATTATTATTATATGTATATATATATATATATATATAAAACATATATTTCTTTGTAAAATAAACTAATAAAATTAAATTAGTAAAGAAATTGACACATTTAATTTGATAACATAGAATAACATGAAACTCCACTGTAAGATATTGGAGTATTCATATATTAAAATAATATACTGATCATCAACCAAATGGCATTCTGAACCAGGTATGACATTTGTCACTTACTGATAATCTAATTTGATTCTACTGACCTAGCTGGCTAAGAGGAGTCCTTTACCCAGAATTAGTTGGATATTACACTGCAACCAATAGACTCCACTGTGAAGGACAAATGCCCCAGTCAGGTGGATTATTCAACAAACCTCTATTCCTGGCCATAAATTTACCCCTTAATTCTATCTCTTACAGGTCTTTCTGTATAGAAATTAGTACAATTTCAAACAAAAATTTCAAAAAAAAATTCTGTGGCTGAGACTATAAGATAACATTCTATTTTAAAGCTGTATGTTAGTAACACAACTTCTAGGCAGGGGACTCACACTCTGTAATGAATGTTGCCTGATTCACTATAGCCACAGTATACATACACACTCTACTATGCAAAGGAATTTTTTAAAGTTAGAAATTAAAATCCACTGATAAAAGAACATAATTCTACTAGGTACCCAAAGCCTCTAGCAATTGATTTCAAGTAGATAGATGCTGCCTGATTGTTTCTCACTTTATTTATATGCCGAAACCTCAACTTTGACTCATGTTAGTGACAATCTTATTTGCATGACTGTGCATCCTACATTAGTGACTGTCTTGTTGGCTCACTGTGCCTCTAAAGCTAACTTCATGACCCACAAAGTGGAACATAGGACTGAGGAAATGGTCTTACTGATTCTGGCAACATCCCAAAATTTGCCACTTTCACTGTAGATGGGGTAACAAATATACATACATGTATATATTCTGGTTACCTAGGAAAACAATTCCAGGAAGAAAATTAATTTTCATAATAAGAGAAATGCAGGGAAGATATAGGGAGAAAGGATGAAGATCTGATTGGGGCAAAGACTACAAAATGAAGGCTTATCCTTTGGGAGATTAGGAGTTCTAAAGAACTCATTCCTGTTTCTCTGCCATTTTCTCTTTGTCCCAGAATGAGGGCTTAAACTGAACCTAACGACATGGAACCTAGAATAGTAATGGATTTCTAGGCATTCATTACATGAATAAAGATACCCGAAGTAGAAAAATGAATTTAAAACAAGTGCACATCCTTGTTGCACTGGATCCTTCTTTTTAAACATTTCAGAAACTAAAACATATGAACAAGAGTGTGGGTAAGCATTATGAAGCAAAGGAATGCAATGCCTTGAAGCAAAGAACAAGTGAAATGTTTAATCTACCTTAGAGCTCTTCCTGGAAGGATTTCCAGGATACTCTATTTGAAGTACAAATGAAGGGGTAGAGTTTCAAAAGGTTTAGCAAACCCCCCTTGATATTTTACACATAATTCTGAACTGCTAAATAACTCTGGTATGGAATTAAAAATCAAAACATGCACTGAAGTCTAATGTAAAGTAATGCTAAAGGATTTTCTTAAAATATGGCAACAAGGGGCCCCTAGGTGACTCAGTTGGTTAAGCATCTGCCTTCGGCTCAGGTCATGATCCCAGGGTCCTGGGACTGAGCTGGTGGGTGGGGTCCCTGCTCAGTGGGGAATCTGCTTCTCCCTCTCCCCCATGCTCTTCCCCCACTCATGCTCTCTCTCTATCTCAAATAAAAATAAATGAGATCTTAAAAAAAAAGATGCAACTATAGTCTACCACAAATTATTTAGAATTTTTTTAAAGTGCATTAAATATTTTAGTATATCTGACTTAACTTCTGGGTTTGGAAATGAGTTTTTATTGTTTTCAATACTGTTGGTTAATTCCAATAAACATTAATTAAATATTGGACATCTCTTCTAGATGCTTCAAGAGATAATACTATGACCTCCTTGAGAGCAAGAATAGGGCCTTATTTATTTAGTTGAGGAATAAAAATAGTAGAGAAAGTAAATTACCATGCATGGTATATATAGTGGGAGAAATGTAGAAAACAAATTACTATGCTGTTCAAAGCAGGGGAAAATCACCACTATTTGTGAAGACCAAAATAGGCATCATTGAAGGCAGCACTTATATGGGCCCTGATGGATAGTGAGGATTTTGATGGGCACCGAGGCATGTTAGGAATTTGACAAAAAGAGAAGCCAAAGAACATAGTGGTAAAGAGCATGGGCTCTGCCTAGATTCCAATTCAGGTTCTACTATCAAGCAGCTACGCGATTTAGGGCAAGTCATTTTAAAAAAACTCTCTCCCTTTGATTTCCTTATTATATCAAGCAGCTACGCGATTTAGGGCAAGTCATTTTAAAAAAACTCTCTCCCTTTGATTTCCTTATTATAAAATGGAGCTAGTAATAATACATACCTCTTGGGGTAATTGTTATAAGTTATTATAAACAAAGTGCTTAGATTATTGCCTGAGACACATTAAGTCCGGCAAAAGAGTCAGTCGTTATCATTCTGTGCAAAGCAAAGGCATGGTTAAAAGAAAATGTGTATAAAATGATGAATAATTGGCTGAAGGGGATGGCATAAATAGAAGAATAGTAAAAGAAAAAACTAGAAAATAAACTGAAAGTCTATCATGGAGACCATCATATGCCAGGGAAGAGTTTATTCTAAATTATGTAGGAAGTAGGAAGCCAGTAAAGTTTTGCTTTTGTTTTCATTTTTGCCTTTAACTTGGAAGCCAGGTTAAATGAGAGTTCACATTAGAAGGATGAAATTGGCCTTAGTGCAAATGCTGGAATAGTGGTGGGGCAGACAAAATGTGAGGAAAAGCTATTACAGAAAGCTGACCAGAAGTCATAAGAAACTTAGCTAGGGGAATGACAGAGGGATGGAAAAGAGAAAACAGATTCTCTCATCTGTTCATGATAAAAAAAAAAAATTCTTAAAAGGAAGAATTTTTAAAGGTTACTGATGAATCTTTTATTTTTCAAGATTTATTTATTTATTTGAGGGGGGGAACCGGAAGAGGGGAAGATGGAGAGGGAGAGAATCTCAAGAAGACTCCGTGCAGAACGCAGAGCTCAAGCACAGAACCCAATGCAGGGCTCAATCTCACAAACTTGTGATCATGACCTGAGCTGAAAACAAGAGTCAGGCACCCAGCTGACTGAGACCCCCAAGTGCCCTGGTGACCCTGTTTTAAATCTAGGAAACACTGATGTCATTAAATAAAATAGGAAAGTCAGGATCACTACTTTCAGGTGGTGATGATGAGCAGCTTGCTGTTGGATATACAGAGTTTAAGGTGTCCAGACGACAACCCCACTGGCACAATGTATCTGGAGATAATGATGTGAAATTATCTGCATAGAGATAATAATTGAAGAAACAAGAAAAGATGAGACCTCTGGGAAAGAGTAAGAGAGAAAGAGAAATGACCCCAAGAATGAAACCTTGGGAAATCCCATTGTGTAAGGAGCACTAAGAACTCAAAAGTAGGCAGGCACCAAGGGCATGAGCAGAGGACATGACAGGTATCAGTCCTTTTTATCCACCATCCCATTTCCTATGGAAATAAACCTACCTACCTGAAATTTCATAGATTTAAGAAAAAGAGAAATATTCTCCCCAAGTTGATACACTTTTCATGGCTTTTTTTTCCCACTGAGTAAAAGTCATAGATATCTTTCCTGAATGCAAAACTCTGAACCTGTGAAAACTAAATTATAGAAGCATTTCTTACACTTATGCTTAAGGACACAGAGATCACTGTCTATGCTCTGGCTTAAGTTTATTACCAAATGATGATGATTATGATAAAAATATCTAGAGAGGTTAACTATCTATGCCTTACATGTACCTGTTTTTATAGTTATTAAATATAACCTCAAGAAGAAAGTATTTCCTATGCTTTGACCTTCTGCCTTCTTGATATGAGGAATATTCCCAAAGCAGAGTCTATAGGACTAAAGGAACATGAAGTTGAGAAAAATTCTTTTCTTCAAGGAACATAAATTGGATGTGCCAACTCCAAACTGGCATCGGTAACCCCGTCATTCTCTCCATCTTCTTCTCTTCACATATTCAACCTTTTTTCTGACATTAAAATTGATCCCATTACATGGGCTTCCTATTATTATCCTCCCTCCAAATCCCACCAATGTCTACCTGTCATCCCAGACCACTTGTTTTCATAAACTCATTACCTCTAGCATTTTTGAAGTACTCAGCCCACAGAATTTATGCTGAAATAACCATAACTGTTGTCTTTTTCCATTCCCCTTTTCCCTTTATACCATCAGAAAAAGACTTTTCATTTTAACACATCCACTAGATTATTTTATAAACTAAATCCTTGTTCGTGTCCTATTACCCTTGATCAGTTCCTATTTGAGTGATTTTTTTTAAATTTACCTTTCTATGTTTACTCTTTCATTTTTATTCAACCTAGATTTTATATGTCTACTGTAATAGACATTTATTGCTTTTACATCTATTGCTTCTCTTTGGGGCCCCCTAAATTGGCTTTGGGAGAGAAACTTAATTCCTACTCTTAAAATAATCAGTTTGGATAGGGTCCCAGGGGTAGAATATGTGACCCGGGCATATGGCAATCATAGCATGTCATAACCTGGAACCACAATCATTGGTAGAGGGATGAGCTAATGAACCAATTCAGGCCAGTAAGAGCACATCCAAGAACTTCTGTGGGAGAAAAAACAGACAGTCTTTGTTCTCAAGGGCTGAATGCGGTGATGATAGGGGTCTGAAATTTCTTGGAGTTAACCCTGAAATTTTCAGGTAAATCAATCAATAGATTCCCTTAAAAAAAAAAGAATTTGATTTGAATTGATTTTATGTCACTTACCCCATTCCTACTGATGTATCTACTATGGGTCAAGCACCATCTTAGGCATTAGAGAAACAGAAATGAAACAGATGTATTTCTGCTCAAAAAGAACTCACAATGTAGTAGATAAGAGAGACAAATGTAAAGATCGTAAATCACCAGAAAGCAAGGACTTGGGCTCCAAGGCTTAAGGACTGGATGACTTTGTTTTCCAGGTGAAGATGCTGGGTTATACTCGCATACAAAAGAGCTTTTCCAATCGGTATCATTCCATCAAAAATGTAAAATTAAGTAAATAAATAAGCCCCAAACTGGACAGGAGAATGCATAAAATGTAATATAGTCATAAACTGGACTATAATTTGGTAAACAATTAAAGAATTCACAACGATATGAATAACACTGAATGAAAGAAGATCACAGAATACAGACAGTATATGCCACTTATAACTAAGTTCAAAAACAAGCAAACTCTAAAAGTAAGTAAGTTATAAATAAGTATTAAAATTCTTTTTTCAAGCACATTGAAGACAGTGGTTACCTGGATGAAGGGTGGAGAGCAATCAGAGGTTTGCAATGAACGAGTAACTTACATGAAGCCTCAATAACATTGGTAATATTCCACTGTTCAAGTGTAATGGTTGCCTCCTGGGCATCCAGTTTGCACTGATGCTTTGTAACTTGCACATAATATATACTTTTATGTAACAAATACTTTTTTTTTTAAGATTTATTTATTTATTTATTTGTCAGACAGAGTGAGCACAGGCAGACAGAGTGGCAGGAAGAGGCAGAGGGAGAAGCAGACTCCCTGCTGAGCAAGGAGCCCGATATGGGACTCGATCCCGGAACGGTGGGATCATGACCTGAGCCGAAGGCAGCTGCTTAACCAACTGAGCCACCCAGGCGTCCCCAAATACTTTTTTTAAATATGCTCTTAAAAGCTATCTCCCAAAGAGCTGACTCCCTTCTATTTACTTCCTACATTTATAATTTAAAAACCTATTACTAGATATGTTGACCCATGTATGCCAAGGTTTTAATAAGTCTTACTATGATTAGTGATCTGAATCTCTCTTCTAAATTTATGCAGCTATAGTAGAGGATGAATTTAAGTTCAAATTAACATTTTTTCTTCTTGGTTCTATAGTTCTACAATATGATTTATATTTCCAGGGTGATTTGATTTTGAATACTGAAAAAGAAGACTCAGAAAATGACATTTACATCATTAATTCAAATAAACATACAAACATCCCCAAAACACTAGTCCACGAATTCCAGAATCCCTTGAATAAAAACAAGAGGAATGATTTGATGACAGCCACAGCTGTAGTTATGTTGAACTCCTGGGTTTGTTTCATTTGAGTTTAATTATTACTAATGAAACCTTTGTTTGGCCCTAACTAAGGTGTAGGATCACTTGAGCTGCACCGGCAGGTCTCAACTTGTAAGCACAAGTGGCCTCTTTAGCCCACAGGCCTGCTGCCTTACACCTGGTACAGACAGACAGAGATCAGGGCCTGTGGGTGTAACTCAATTGTGTCTGTCAACATCAGTCAATGCCAAGCTGTGGGGACAATTGTCAAAAATGTAGGATCAGGTCCTGCTCATGAATTAGCTTTTCATCATTCAATCATGTTACCAAGTACCTACCACATACAAGGCACTCAACCAGGTGTTTGTAGTAATTAAAAGGATGAGACCCAGTTTCCACTTTGAAGAGTTATTCCTGAGGTATATGTTAGAGTAGTGGTTCTCAAACTCTAGCTTGCATCAGAATCATCTAGAGTATTTGTTAAACTACCTGGGCCCCACCATCGGAGTCTCTGATTCAACAGATCTGAGATGGGACTCAAGAATCTGCATTTCTCAGTTTCCCAGTGATGCTGACGCTGAAGGTTCAGGGACTACATCATGAGAACCACTCAGCTAGACTGTTTCAGAGGTCCAAGTCTCTCAAGTTGCTGGCATACTCAATTAAATGGTCACTGAAGAATTGACTTGAAAGAATTTTTCTTCCACATATATAGCTAATATACTTTTAAAACACTGGCACTATTAATTGTAACAATAACGATTATGGCTGACACTTAGTGAGTCTTTAATACATGTGCCAGAAGTTGCTAGTTGCTTTACATGCATTTCATCAACGGATCTTCACAGAAACTCACTTGGGCTGATATTAATATCTCCATTTTACAGATGAGGAAAACAACGATTTAGAGATATGGAGGAACTTGCCCTAGACCACAGTTCCTCAATCTAAACACTGGACACTTGGGCCTGGATAATTCTTCATTGGGGTTGGAGGATTGGGGGGGGGGGCTGTCCTATGCATTGTAGACTATTTAGGCATCCCTGGCCTCTACTCATTAGATGCCAGTAGCACTGCCCCCTCAGTATAACAACCAAAAATGTCCCCAGACACTGTCAACTGTCCCGCCTCTGGATGAAAACTACTACCCTACACACACAGTTTAGGAAACACCTAACCATTTCATATCTTCACTACCAGGAGTTGCATGTATTTTTACTTCAGGACCACAGACTGCTAAGCTGGAAAGAAAGTTAGAAATTAGCTGGGCAAATTCACTCACTTTCAGATACAGAACCCACAGGCCTCAGAGGTGTTTCAGTGCTCTGCCAGGAGCAAGGAGGAATTCAGATCAATACTGACTTATTTTACAATGCACAAACTTTTCCTCATATTGCTGCTCCATTTATTCTCAAGAAATATTCCCAGCCCATGTGCACTCATGACAAGTGTGTTTTACTCTCTGCCAGCAAACACTCAAAAAGCAAATGGCCTGGCTCCTTCTCAATGCATGCCACAGAATGGATGAGAAAACGTATTGGAATCCCTAGGGAAGTTTTGTAAAAGGGCAGGTCCAAACAGAACAAATTGAGGAGAGCCAAAGACACTTATGTAAACCTTCCTAGGTCTGCCTTTCAAAAACACAGCTCTGTCAGTGAAAATAGAGAGTTTGCCCAATATGAAGAAATCTGGTAATCTTATACAATTACAAAACCTGTAAATGTTAGCAAGTTGAATCATTCATCCAAGTAGTTTTCCTTGTCCAGAGTGCAAATTGTAATAATTGGATGAAGACATCTGTACTATTTTAACATGTCATGTTAAATATCTATATTTTGTAACTCATCTTGATAGCTAATCTTCATGGAAGTATGTGTTAATTGAGCAAAAAAGACATCTTTAAGATAGTTATCATAAGATAATCACGCCCTAGGGCATTGTAAGGCAAGAGGTACTGCTCTGAATCTGTGATTCTCCAAGGATATGATTATCACATGATAGCTGCCACACCTCCTGAAGCTACCTCTCTGAGCTGCCTCCGTCTGACTCAGGTGGCTGGTATCCAGTCCCTTCGCTTCTCACAACATCACATTCATCTCTTCCCAGGAGGTTGTGTAGTTTCTCAGAAATAATACCTTAGGGCAAGATACAGTAAAAAAAAAAAAAAAAAATGGTACCCTTCAGAATAAGATGATCACGGGAAAAGTTAAACTTGTTTTTTGTTAGAAAACACACACACACAGAATCTGATGCCATGTCAATAACCATCTTTACTAAACCCCAAATAGTCACTCATGCTTTTATTAGGTCCTAGCTACCCAATCACCTTAACTTTTACTAGGTCCTGGCTACCCAATCACCCTC
The DNA here is from genome assembly GCA_004024625.1 of Mellivora capensis. NCBI lineage: Eukaryota > Metazoa > Chordata > Mammalia > Carnivora > Mustelidae > Mellivora > Mellivora capensis. The sequence goes on from PISX010012129.1 coordinate 51,667, forward strand.
TCTTTATAAAACATATCACTTCTTTAAATGAAAAACCATGTGTTTCGCATGCAACTAGCCAAGTATCAGGATTTTATTTTCCCCCAAAGATTCTTGCTTAATATAGTTTTTCCTGTTCTAAAACCATGATGCAAAAGACAACTTAATGGACTAAATCAAATGTATCAATTTGTAATGGTGAAAATGACCATCATTCATTTATGACAGTTAACTCCTATAACCAATTTGTATAGAAGGATTTGGAGGTGTTAGTAGGTTACTGGGTTATATACTCTGATAAGTAGCAACAGAAGATCTGTTTGACTGATATAAACACTAGACTTAGGAGTTCTAAAATCAACATATAAGACATGGCAATATTTCTTAAGGTGGTGCTATAGAAGTCAGTATGAAATGAAAACGGCATTTTCTTTATTTAAGCCTTTCATTTTTTTCAAATGAAAAGTTGCTATTACTGTAATGTTTACTTTTGAATACATAAACTGTGAAATAATGGCAAAAACACTTGAAAGATAGCCAGAAGATAAGAGGAAAAACTCCCTATCTACCATATCCTAGATTTAAAAAAAAAAAAAAAAAAAAGTGAAGTGTTTTAAGGCTGTTCTTGAAAACTCCAGTTAGAGAAAGGGAGGAGACTGTCAATCTACAGTAATGTATAAAGATTTGAGGTGCTGATGCATTTTCCGGCTTTGAGTGCATGAAGTCGCCTTTGTTTCAGGTTTCCTTGGCAACCCTTCTCAGTATTTACAGGAAGAGCAGGTCCTAAATGGAGTCTGGTCTGAGGAGGGCCTTAAAAAAAAAAAAAAAAAAAGAAAGAGTTGAAGTTCCCTATTTTTATTCCTTCAGAAGTGCATGTGTGTAATGAAGGGTATACAAGAAAAGAGAAACATCATTTTCCATACTCGTGGCTACCTATGTAAGAGTGAGATAACGATGATTTTTGAAAGCCTATGTTGTTTTCCTGGCTATGAGACATCTAAGGAGATGTGGACTTCCTAGAAAGTTCCTTTTAAAGACCATCTTCATCTCAGAGTTGCCTCAGGAGTTAAAGATGGGTGAGAGCTATTTGCTTTTGATGAAACTCTAACTCCAAGTATTTCATAGGAAATTCTCATGATGTCATCCTCAAGGACAAAAGCTTACTGAAATTGTTATTAACTGGCTTTCTCATTCATAAAAGCAATACCTTACTTAATAATTGTCTGCATCTGTGGCCTCCACTTTCTAACCTCTGGTTCATACCTCTACTAGATTACTGCTCTGTAACCATAGCTTGCCTAGCACCAGACCCAATGATCTCTACTCAGAGTTTATACTATGCTTCTTCTGTTGATGCCTTTCTTAAAACTTTCTTCTTACTTGGCATTATAACCCTACTGTTTTCTCTTCTTCCATTTCCTGATTTTTGCTGGCAGGATGAGGACTAGGGTAAGGTAAATGAGGCACTTATTTGGGGCACAAAATTTAAGGGACCGTCGAAAAACTTGGTAGTCAAAATAATGGTATTTTAATGCAATATTTCTTTTTTTTTAAGATTTTATTTATTTATTTGACAGAGAGAGATCACAAGTAGGCAGAGAGGCAGGTAGAGAGAGAGAGGGGGAAGCAGGCTCCCCACTGGGCAGAGAGCCCGATGCGGGGCTCGATCCCAGGACCCTGAGATCATGACCTGAGCTGAAGGCAGCAGCTTAACCCCTGGGGCTTAATCCAGGTGCCCCTGCAATATTTCTTTAAATCAAAATTAAATGCTAAAAAAATGATGAACAAAATATCAAAATTATGAACAAAACAGGATCCATGTTAATTAGCTCAAGTCACTATAGATTAGAACACTTTTTCTGCCCTCTTTCACCATCTATGTCACACTAAAATCTTAAAGTTGGCCTCATTAAGTCATATTATTATATATATTATATACTTGTATATATTATAAATATATAATATACATATATTATTTATATTTTTAAAATCCTATGTAGCACTTATATTACATGTCCCTATTCATGCTAACATTATCATTCATGCACAGATACTTGCACACTTATACATTTTTATTCATCATCGTTTTTCATTCAGTTTTTTTAGGAACTATAGATTGTGTATCCTACTCTTTCTCTATTTTACTAGATCCTGTAGTTTTCTTTGCCGGCTTCTGACTCATTCTCAGATTTTACATCCAGAGTTTGGGTGCCCTAAACAGAAACTTTCTGCTTCCACAGGTCATCCCCAAAAGTCAATTTGTAAGTTTGCTACCTGGGCATTGGAAGGAAGATCCTCATTTCCCTTCTCTCTCTGGCAGTCAAAGTTAGGGTTTCCATAACCTTGAGAGTAGTGAGCCTACTTCCTCAGCTTCACCTCAGCTCCTGGGAGCTAGTATAGTCACTTCCTAGGGGACAAGAGACTGTTCCTCCTTGGGAAGCAGGTGAGGGTGATCTGTCCACAAACAGAACGTTCTTCAGGATGCAATACATTCTGGTCTTACCTTTAGAGTTCTACTGTAATTCACAGGCTCTCTTCAGGCCCAAAGAGCAAAAGGTTTTATACTTGCCCCTCCCAACCCCACCCTATCTAACCCTAGAAGAGGCCTTGCTCACATCTTCCACATCTTGCATGCAGCCAAGTAATTCCTCAATGTGGCAGAGGTGACTGGAACTGAGAATGGAGTTGGACAAGGCTAGTACCTATTTGTTCCAACTCCATATTTCCAGAACTGCCTAGGTGTTCAATTTTTCAACTCTTAAAATGTTTCTTTTCTCTTTTCCTTAATTCATTTATTATCATCAGGATCCCCTATCAGGCTGATATAAAACAAGAGTCATTTTTGATAGCGCTCTTACTGATCATCCTCTTTCAACTGGCTTGCAAGTATTTTTTTTAATTGTATCCCTATATTATCTCTTGAATCCATTCCCTCTTTTACACTTCCAACTGCCCTATCATTATGCAAGCCCTTATTGCCCCGGCCTAATTTTCTGCATTAACTTCATAACTGATTTATCTCACTCTAATTTATTCTATATACATTTGGCCGGTACTATACTAAAGCACAATTATGACTGAGTCATTCCCATTATCTACTGAAACCAAATCATCCTAGGTTTTCTACCATATACCTTCTTGAATTTATCACACATGTGCACATACACACATACACACACACAAATACCACACCTTTTCCTCCTCCTAAGATATTTGTTTTTAAAGATTTATTTTATTTTATTTATTTATTTAAGAGAAAGAGAAAGTGAGTGGGAGGGAGAGGGAGAGAGAATCTGAAGCAGACTCTGCACTGAGTACAGAGCCCAACGAGGGCTCAATCCCACAACTGCAAGAACATGACCTGAGCTGAAATTAAGATTCTGACACTCAACTGACTGGGCCACCAAGGCACCCCCCCAAGACACTTTTTAGATTACGGCTTAGCACTTTCCTAAATCCTGGCTAGGTTTATCTTGTTCCTTTCTCCTCTTTCCCACTCCATCTCCTCTCCAACTTTGATTTATCCTCCAAGGCTCAGCTCAGGTGTCTTTCCCTGTCCTTTATCTTATTTAATGCCTACCACTTTCATTTCCTGCAGCATTTTCTTCAAACCATTACTATAATTTGCATTTCACTCATTTGAACTTGTAAACTCTTTGACACAGTGCATGGCTTACCTTTACTTCCTCCCCAATACCTGGAACTTGGCAGGGACTTCTTTAATAGTGAATTGAATAGAATTGTTTAGATCAACATTTATTTGGCTTCTCCAACATGCCAGGCAGTGAGCAAGTGTTTGAGATAAAAGATGAAATAAACAGATCCCGTCCTCAGGGGTTCAAATGCCAAGTTCCATATTGGAGAATTAAATGATCTGATATGTATCCATGTATGTATGTGTGTGTGTCTATCAGGTCATATATAGATATCTCCATATAAATGGAGAAATCTTGGGGCACCTAGATGGCTCGTTGGTTAAGCCTCCAATCTTAATTTCAACTCAGGTGGTTATCACAGGGTCATGAGGTTGAGCCCCACTTCAGGCTCCCCACTCAGGTGCAGTCTACTTAGGATTTCCCCTCTCTATTCATCAGTGATATTGGTCTGAAATTCTCCTTTTTGGTGTGGTCTTTGCCTGGTTTGGGGATCAGGGTAATGCTGGCTTCATAAAAAGAGTCTGGAAGTTTTCCTTCTGCTTCAATTTTTTGAAACAGCTTCAGGAGAATGGTGTTATTTCTTCTTTGAAAGTTTGGTAGAATTCCCCAGGGAATCTGTCAGGTCCTGGGCTCTTGTTTTTTGGGAGGTTTTTGATCACTGCTTCAATCTCGTTACTAGATATCGGTCTATTCAGGTTGTCACTTTCTTCCTGGTTCAATTTGGGGAGTTTATATTTTTCCAGGAATGCATCCATTTCATCTAGGTTTCTTAACTTATTGGTATATAACTGTTAATAATAGCTTCTGATGATTGTTTCTACTTCCTTGGTGTTAGTTGTGATCTCTCCCTTTTCATTCATAATTTTATTAATTTGAGCTTTCTCCCTCTCTCTCAAATAAATACATGAAATCTTCAAACAAATAAATTTTTAAAAATGGAGACATCTTCTGGAAAGTGCTGCCTGACTGTTTGGCCTTGTTATCCAATTTTCCTTTGGAGAGCAGTTGTTACACAAGGTTCAGAGATCACATCAAAGCAGAAGAAGGAGATCCACAAAGAAAATGAACATTCAAGACAATGCTGAAATTACAAATCAGGTAAGCAACACATTTCAAGTCAATGTAAATAATTGGGCTTTAGGAAGAGAGGGCTGGGAGAAGCAAGTAAGAAGAAAAACAATCTAAAGCATCTTGTTGATACACCTATAGCTCACTTAATTTGGTTCTCACCTAACTGTAAATAATTCTATTTTTTTTCCCTAGAAAATGGTGGGGGGTAGAGACAGACAATAGGTATATGGTGAACATGGGGCTAAGGATTAGTTAAAGGCCTTTTCCAAACAGCAAATTGCTAAACTAAACTGCTCTATCAGCTCCAAACCATCCCCCTGCCATTTCCTAAAAAAAAAACAAAAAACAAAAAACCAACAACAAAAAAAACCTATGGACAAGGATAGTTTATCTTTGGCCAATTTTCCCCTTACCACTACCCTTTCAGAATCACCCTCAGACACAGTCTCAGGATCCTTAAGGTTCAAACACTTCTTCAACTACCTCCATTCAGCACCCACACACCTGAACTCCACCCAAAGCTTCCTTCCCTCCACTCCACTGAAACATTTATCTGCCTGTCCCTTGGGATCCTGTTACCTCTCCACTTGGCAACATGTAAAGATGATGGTAAATTTTAATCCTCTTAATTTGAGTGAGCGAAATATTTAAATCTAGATAAGATATAAGATTCTAACAAATTTTCTTATTAGATATCATAATGCCTTAAGCTAGTTAAACTGTACAAAAGGAGCTTTAGGAAGGATTTTTAGCATTGGAAATTTCACATCTCGGGATTGGCTAGCAGTTGGGAGGATTATTTGTTTATCTTAGCCTCACAAATCCCACCACAGAGTATGGTCCACCACTAGCCTTTGAGCGTGGCAGCCCAGCCCATGTTTTCAAGTGGTGACCAATGTTTCCTTCAGTCTCTTGAGACTAGGAAATTGAAAATGTCTTGGGTTCCATGCCAATTTTCCCATCAGTTCCTACTACCCTGATTCACAATCTTTCATTCCAGATAAATCCATAAGATGTACCTCTCTGTGGATCATCATTGCTCTGAGTTGCTAAACTCACTGAGGGTCTGTATTGGTTCCTGATTCTGGCCTCACACCGCGAGCCTGAAAAACTATGCAGATACTGAGATGGACAGGCAAACATGTAGTTTCCGAGAGCTCAGATGAAAATCAGGACTCTGAAGGAGTAGGGACAAAATATCTTCTTACTGATATTGTTGGAGATAAACTATAGGCCTAGATAATACTTAGATCTGATCCAGTATAGAACTGTTACATTCAGGCTTATTTAAAAAGTAGTATCATAGAGGTCATAAATTCCTGCTTGAGAGGAATTAATGATATGCTGAGGTCTACATTACATTATATGGTATGAGTTAAAATCACTTCCTCCTGGCCATCTGACTTGAGGCAAAATATTTAACCTCTGTGGTTTTAGTTTCCCAGTTTGGTAAAATAGAAGATTAGAACCTCTGACCTTTTAGCTATCACTCTAAGTGATAGGCAGTGGTTCTGTAATATATTCCAGAATTAGCAAATGCTAGTTAAACATGAACCTGCTGAGGAAATAGAAGTGAAAGACAAAGGGAAGTCAAAATTCCATTTCAGAGATTTGGGAGGAACTGAACTATGAGCTTGTTAATTGCTGACTACACATTCATAAGAGAGAGAATTCTGGATTCTCTTATTTACTATTCACTGCCTAATGTACCAGGCTGTTTTGTTGAACACACATGGATTGTTCCTCTAACTTCACTCAAGCAGACATGATAGCAGATAATACCAAAAGTACCATGACTGCATTTGTCAAGATAGAAATGGGTTAATGTCAAGAAGCCACTGACTCTTTTGAATTCCAGTATCTAAATGGCTATTGTTCCTCTCAGCACAGAATTTTCTAGAAGACAAAACACACACTAAAGCTCTAAAAAAGAAAATATCCATTAAAGATACAAAGAGGCTGGGGCTCCACTAATGTAATACAAAAATTCAACTTGCAAGTAAGATGCCAGAGTTGGATTGATTGCTGTGTACAACAGTGACATGAATATAAAGACTCCCTAAGGTTAAATTGGGCTCCTGCATTGAAATTCTAATTAGAAATATGAGTGCCCCAACTCTGTGAAAGTACATGTGTGTTTAATTATTCTCCTTTTTTACCTTATCTCTTCCATTATTTTATACCCTTTTCCCTCCTCCTTTCTCGCTGTTCTCAAGCAACCCGTGCTCCTCACTTAACCTAAGTGTAGGGCCTTTCTTTAAGTTGGCATTAATTGACAAGCAGTGTTTAATTATTATTTTTCATGTCTGAAGAGGGCTAGTATTAACTCTCCATGGGCCTGAAGGCGACCTCAGCCCCCTTGTTTCTGGTGGCACCACTCTGCCATCATCGCTGGTGTTTCTTTAATCAGACAGACATGCCACATATTCTTCTTCATCTTAATGGTATGTACTTATGTTTGTGCTAATTAAGGCTGCTGGAGGACTTACTTGTCTTCTATCATTGTATTTGTAAAATTGGCACTTGGAACAACTGAAGATTAAGTCATCTTTACATGACCCAAGGGGTATATAGAAAAAAAAAAAAAAAAAACTAAAAAACGTAGTCTTGAGGACTACTACCTGGAGTCTTCTTAACACCAGAAATGTGCCTTGGAAGACTGGCATCCTTGGCTGGCAACTAGAAACTGATACTGCAACATTTTTGACCATCCAATAACTAATATCTCAAAGGACTTGCAAACCATTTGCTTCAACACTGGTGCCCTGGATTGAGTGGCGACCTTACATACTGCCATAATTGTAATAATCTGGCCTTTCCCTAAATTCATCAGTCACACTAGAAATCTAGCTCATCTGGAGGAGGAGTCAAGATGGCGGAGAAGTAGCCGCTGAGACTACATCAGGTAGCAGAAGATCGGCTAGATAGCTTATCAAACCATTGCGAACACCTACAAATCCAACGGGAGATCGAAGAGAGGAAGAACAGCAATTCTGGAAAGAGAAAACCGGCCACTTTCTGGAAGGTAGGACTGGCAGAGAAGTGAATCGAAAGCGACGGGAGGATAGGCTGTGGGGGAGGGGCCGGCTCCCGGCAAGCAGCGGAGCAACGGAGCACTAAATCGGGACTTATAAAAGTCTGCTCCACGGAGGGACATCGCACCAGAGGCTAAACCGGGGTGAAGCCCAAGCGGGGTCAGCGTGGCCCCAGGTCCCGCAGGGTCACAGAAGGATCGGGGGTGTCTGAGTGTTGCAGAGCTCACAGGTATTGGAGCGGGGAAGCCGGCTACAGAGACAGAGCCGAGGAGTGAGCTCTCAGCTCGGGGTTACCTTGAAACGGTCTCAGGCTGGGCGAGCTCGGAGCGCGGCCAGAGGCGAGGGAGACGGGAGTGGCCGGGGCTTTTCTCTGAGGGCGCACCGAGGAGTGGGGCCCCGAAATCTCGGCTCCTCCGGGCCGGAGACTGGGAGGCCGCCATTTTCATTCCCGTCCTCCAGACTCTATGGAAAGCGTTCAGGGAACAAAAGCTCCCAAAAGCGAAACTGAGCGGATTACTTAGCCCGGCCCCTGGTAAGGGCGGTGCAGCTCTGCCGCGGGCAAAGACACTTGAGAATCACTACAACAGGCCCCTCCCCCAGAAGATCAAAAGAAATCCAGCCAAGACAAAGTTCACTTAACAAGGAGAGCAGCAGAACTCCAGAGGAGGAGAAAGCAAAGCGTGGAATTCATGACTTTCTCCCCACGATTCTTTAGTCTTGCAGTTAATTCAATTTTTTCTTTAATTTTTTTTCTCTTTTTCTGCTCAATTTTTTTTAACTTTTACCCTTTTTTTTTTAACATTTTTAAACTAGTTTATCTTAACAATACCTTTTACAAAAAAATAATAATCTTTTTTGAACCTTCATTATTATAGTCATATTTTATCCTTCATAGTGTTTAACTTTATTTTTTGTATTCACAGAGGGATTTTTATTCTAAAAAATTTGGGGTACAACTTCCTCTAGTGGATCAAAAGACACCCTAAATCTAGCTCCAGGATTGTTCTAGTCTCCAGCCTGAGCAAATTCTCTCCACTTTCTTTTTCTTTATTCTCCCAACCAACTTAATCAACTACTTTTTTGTAGAAATTTAAAAAAAAATTTGTTTTTCATCTTTATAGGCATATTCCGTCCCTTCACTGTGTTTACTCTTATATACATTTTTCATTCTTTAAAATTTTGGGAGGTACTTTCTTCTAAGAGACCAAAATACCCCACAATTAAGTGGGTGACCCTGTTCTAGTCACCAGTCTAATATACATATGTTTTTTTCTTTTTTATATTTTTTCTTTATTTGTTTTCTTTTTTTCTTAATTTTTTTTCTGAACTTCTTTTTATCCCCTTTCTCCCCCCCGCCCCACAATTTGGGGTCTCTTCTGATTTGGTTAAAGGGCATTTTCCTGGGGTCTCTGCCACCCTTTTAGTATTTTATTTGCTCCTTCATATACTCTTATCTGGAAAAAATGACAAGGTGGAAAAACTCACCACAAAAAAAAGAACAAGAGACAGTACCAAAGGCTAGGGACCTAATCAATACAGACATTGTTAATATGTCAGATATAGAGTTCAGAATGACGATTCTCAAGGTTTTAGCCGGGCTCGAAAAAGGCATGGAAGATATTAGAGAAATCCTCTCTGGAGATCTAAAAGCCTGTTCTGGAGAAATAAAAGAACAAAAATCTAACCAAGTTTAAATAAAAAAAGCTATTAGTGAGGTGCAATCAAAAATGGAGGCTCTTACTGCTAGGATAAATGAGGCAGAAGAAAGAATTAGTGATATATAGACCAAATGACAGAGAATAAAGAAGCTGAGCAAAAGAGAGACAAACAGCTACTGGACCACGAGGGGAGAATTCGAGAGATAAATGACACCATAAGACGAAACAACATTAGAATAATTGGGATTCCAAAAGAAGAAGAAAGAGAGACGGGAGCAGAAGGTATATTGGAGAGAATTATTGTAGACAATTTCCCTAATATGACAAAGGGAACAAGCATCAAAATACAGGAGGTGCAGAGAACCCCCCTCAGAATCAACAAGAATAGGTCCACACCTCGTCACCTAATAGTAAAATTTACAAGTCTTAGCGACAAAGAGAAAATCTTGAAAGCAGCCTGGGAAAAGAAGTCTGTAACATACAATGGTAAAAATATTAGATTGGCAGCAGACTTATCCACAGAGACCTGGCAGGCCAGAAAGAACTGGCAAGATATATTCAGAGCACTGAATGAGAAAAACATGCAGCCAAGAATACTATATCCAGCTAGGCTATCCCTGAAAATAGAAGGAGAGATCAAAAGCTTCCAGGACAAACAAAAACTGAAAGAATTTGCAAACACCAAACCAGCTCTACAGGAAATATTGAAAGGGGTCCTCTAAGCAAAGAGAGAGCCTAAAAATAGTAGATCAGAAAGGAACAGAGACAATATGTAGTAACAGTCACCTTACAGGCAATACAATGGCACTAAATTCATATCTCTCAATAGTTACCCTGAATGTTAATGGGCTAAATCCCCAATCAAAAGACACAGGGTATCAGAATGGATAAAAAAACAAAACCCATCAATATGTTGCCTACAA
>PISX010012130.1:0-25000 GCA_004024625.1 Mellivora capensis
TAACTGTAGGGCCTCATCTCTTCAGTAAAGTGGAGACACTTCTTCTTACCTTATCTGGCTGCTGTAAAGATCAAATGAGCTAATATACCTATACCACTTCCTATTTGTCAATATTTAACTTTATAAAAGTTATCAACATGGTTTTCATACAAATATAAAAAAGGCTGGTGCCAAAAATACACTTACCTTGGGGTGCCTGGGTGGTTCAGTTGGTTGTGTCCAACTCTTGATTTCAGCTCAGGTCATGATCTCTGGCTCCTGGGATAGAGCCCTGCATCAGGCTCCCCACTCAGCGAGGAGTCTGCTTGAGGATTCTCCCTCTCCCTCTGCCTCTCCCCCCAGTCACACTATGTGTCTCTCTCTCTTCTCTCTCAAATAAATAAAGCTTAAAAAAAATACACTTACCTTCACGATGGAACTAGCAGGATAGTAAAAATGGTTTAAAGAATTGGAACAACAATGATTATGTAATCCACTAGGAGAGGCTGAGTTACAGACAAAACTGATTATTGTCCTACGAAACAATAAAACCATAACCTCTGAGGTTATCCTTCATACCAGACATGAATTATTTGCATCTTCTTTGGACAAAAATCTACAAGTTAACATATAATTTCGTAGTCTTGACTCTAAACAATGGAAAATAGTCAAACAAGCAAAAGTATAATCACCTGGAGAATTAAATCTTCCTTGGGTGGGCCTGTTAGACAATGATCTCATAGGACCTTAAAGAAGATGCAGGGATGCCTGGGTGGCTCAGTTGGTTGGACGACTGCCTTCAGCTCAGGTCATGATCGTGGAGACCCAGGATCGAGTCCCACATCAGGCTCCCAGCTCCACGGGGAGTCTGCTTCTCCCTCTGACCTTCTCCTCGCTCATGCTCTCTCACTGCCTCTCTCTCAAATAAATAAATAAAATCTTTAAAAAAAAAAAAAAGAAGATGCAGTCATCCTTTTGCTTTATTTCCAAGCTCTAGACAATTTGTTCAGAACTCCCCTTTTGTATCATAAATAATCTTCAAAGATTGTTCATGTTATAAAAATTCTGGTGTCATTGTGTTTGGACCTGATTAGTTTACATGCAAGGTGTTAATCAACCACATAAGCCTCTTTGAACATGGCCAGCAAATTCAGAGCTACTGTTTTTAAACAACTACTCAGTCCAGAAAAGTAACTTTTATATGCAGATTTCTAAAGGAAACTCTGATTGCATTTTCAAAAGCTTTTTTTGTTCCAAACATGTTTTTGTTGCTCTTATGGGGTCTTTTATCCCAAGGTGTATTCGTTTCCTATTGCCACTTAAATGAATCACTACAAACTTGGTGGTTTAAAACAATGCAAATTTATTCTCTTACAATTCTGAACTCAGAAGTCTGATATGGTCTCAGAGGGCTAAAGTCAAGGCATCAGCAGGACTGGTTCCTTCTGGAAACTCTACAGGAAAATCAGTTCCCTTATTTTTTCCAGTATCTTGGAAACCTTTAATAATCCTTGCCTTGTGGACCCTTGCCTTTATTTTCAAAACCAGCAACAGCTTTGCATTTTTCAGTCTCTTTCTCTTTGTCTTTCTCTTTCTGCCTGACTTCTCCTGGGTCCTCTTATAAAGACTCTTGCAATCATATTGGGCCTCCAGATAATTCAGTATGATCTCCCCACTTTATGATCCTTAACTTGATCACATCTACAAAGTTCCTTTTGCATATTTTAGGATTAGAACATGGAAACGTGGGGGTTGGGAGGGTGTTATTCTCCCTACCACACAAGGGTAAGAAACTAAATCCAAGAAATTCATCTGCACAGCATTCCTATAATACCTATCTATCTATATTTTGGTGAATTTCTCTTTGAAGTATCCAAAAGCTGATAGATTTCCTGACCTGTCAAGCAATGACCTTACTTACCACCTATAAGTGTGAGATTCCGTAAATCACAGAACAAATAACAGACCAGTTTCCTGAGGCAGTTTCTGGCTCTTGGGTCCACAGATAAAAGAGAGCATATGTTCCTTAATGGTGGTTTTGCTATATCTGGTTAAATGAGATTTACTCTCAGATGTAACAATCCTGGTATGACCTCATTTATACAACCAATTTGTCAAACTCTATCCTGGTAAAACAGAAGACAGATATTTGTTGTCTTATGCAAATTACCACATTGCCATAAAATTTAGTAAGCTGTTACTGAATTCTGAGATGTCAGGGAGAAGAAAATACCACGTAAAGAATGTGTCATGTGTAGGTTAATATGTTGAGGTTTGCAGGTAAAGAAAGGACATCTTCACTCCCTTAATAGAACATTTAAAACCATATTAGCAATGCTCAAACCCAAATAATCACACAGATTTCTCATCATCATTCATTTAATCTTACTTACGTCTTATACATCTGGACCACCCTGCTTTCATGAGGTCTACTCTGGACCTACAAAAAAGAGTTCTAGAGGTCCCAATTCAGTGCTCTTGTAACAGTCCAAATTGTCTAAGTGACATCACTTTAAGCTCCAAAGTCTGTCCCCATGCTCTATTTCTTAAAGTACCAATAGGTAAGAGAATCTGGCACCGTTTTCCTAAGAGCCTCTGCAACTGCCATTCTTTGACAAAGACCCATTTTCCAGTCCATAGGGTATAACAAAACTTCATACAAACATGAGGAGAAAGTAGAAACCACTTGTTGATGCAAGGAACAAAAGTCTATCATCATATTACATAGAAGGAAAGTTATAAATGTATGCCTTCTTAAGAGCAGACTAAGGACACCAAGACCAGTTATCATTTTATTTTTTTTAATGGACCAGTTATCATTTTAAAAGAAAGAGAAAAAAATCTCACCAGTTTTACATTCATATAGTATTTGACATAACAGAATTCACAAACTTAAAATACATATCTTTCTAATAAAGCCAGACAAACTGAACAAACTTTGCCAAAAATTTAACACACATCTTTGTTTTTATTCAGACTTATCATGTTTGCACCAACACAAACAAATTTCAATCCCCTCAAATAGTAAACACACTCAAGCTCTTTTGTTTACTGTAGTTTTCATGATTTGGTACATATTTCCTCTTTAGCTTATATTAAAAAGTATAGCCCATTACCCTACATATAAATGAGTGTGCATTTTGCAGCCCTGTAGAGCCACATATAGCCTTTCAACATCTTTTTCAATGTGGCAAAAAGAAGCATATTCATTACCATGACCCAAAGGACAGTTTCTCTGTAACATATAAAAATAATAAGATATATAGAGATATACATGTATATATGTACACACACATATATAGTGACCACTACATCAGTATTATCTCTTACTGAGAAGCCATTTAGATACTCAAAGATTATCCATTAACTTAATTTATTATTAGCTCGAAGTCTTAAACTCAATAAGGAACTTGGAAATTATGCTTAAACAGATACATCACAAAGCATAATTACTGTTGATACAAGAATTTTTTCAGAATTCTAATTCAATGTGATTGCATACATAATTTTATATTTCCTTCATTTTAAATATTATGTAGCAATTCTAGCAATTCAATAAATCAGTATAAGAAGTTTAAGAAGTTCATGGGGTGCCTGGGGTGACTCAGTTGGTTAAGTGTCTGCCTTCAGCTCAGGTCATAATCCCCAGGGTCCTGGGATGGAGCCCCAAGTCGGGCTCCCTGCTCAACAGAGAGTCTGCTTCTCCCTCTGCATCTCCCCATCACTTGTGCATGGTTTCTTCCTCTCTCTCTCAAATAAATAAATAAAGTATATGTTTTTTTTAAAAAAGAAGTTTAAGAAATTTGATTGCTTACCGTCTTCATCAAGAAACAAAAAAAATAGATTGGTAAAAAAAGGAAGACTGAAACTGTAACTCAATACTGCTAAAATTAAGGGAAAGACATGTATTGATTCTTTCAGTTAATTTTTTTAAAAATCCTGAAATGTGGTCAAAGATGCACTTGGGTTTTTACATAAAAATTCTTCTGAGCTATAAATTTCTGAGTTTTTTTAAGGGTAGCACATAAAATATAATAAAACTTTAGTATCTCTATATAATAGGAATCCTGGGTGTATTAATATAAGTAATCAAAGATATAGTCTCTGAGGGTTGCAGTTTTAGTTCTACATTCTTAGCCATGAGTTGAAAGTAAACATAGAACACAAAAAATCTTGGACATGGAATTCAAGGAATATTTCTCCTTTCCAGCGAACCTGAGATGTACTCTTGCTCAGACAAAAGAAAAAAGCTAACAGACCAGATTTTCAATCATTTGTCACACTACTGGCAGAGAATTAGATTACTTTCTTTACACACACCGCCATGTACTCAGAACAAAATGCCAGATTCCAATTCAATGTTGCAACCAATAGAGAATGATTTAGTGGCCACGTGCAAATCAGATTCCTAGTACACAGCGTGTTCTTCTGCCTGTGTTCTTGAGACTAAACTAACATGCAGATAACCACTAGTCCCTAGACTTGGTCGTGGCCAAAACTAAGAATTTTTTTTTTCCAAAATCAAGATCTTCTGAGACACAAAGTGCTCCCTTAACTATGCAGTAGAGATGGCCCAGTGGTCAGAGACCAGACAGAGATACACTGGTCCCTGCACCCAGTATAAAAAATAGAAAGAGCTCAAATTATGAGTTAGGCAAGGTACTTACAGAATGAAATACTTGGGCAAAAATCAGTATCAAAATATAGAGTGAAAAGAAAAGAACAAAAGAAACAAAGAATCAGCAAAGGTAAAATCCATTACTGTTTGGGATCTGCTCCAGGATTAGGATAAAGAGGACAAAATGACCCATAAGTTTGCCCTTAGCAGGTAAGTTTATTTTGTCATCTTGGTAGAACCATCTCCAAAACAAAGCATAATTTTTAAATAGTTCCAAATGTGACTAACACAAATATAAAGTGAGCCACTGTTAAAGACACATTTAACTTTGAGGGAACGAAGCTCATTCCGGGGAGATGTAGAGGAAAAGTAATTGAGGAGGCTACCTGGAAAATCAAAACCTGTTAACGTGCCAGGGCAATAAAATTATAATTTGAGGGTTATCTTTTCTATTAGAAATCACTTACATCATAGATTTACATTTTACAAAGTCTGGGTATTAAGAAATATTTCCGTAGAGAATCAAATCACCTTTGGGTGAGCCTCTTAGACAATGACCACAATGACAAAGGGCATGCAGTCTTTTTAATTTTTTCCTTTATTTTCAAATTTTGGTAAGTTTCAATAACACATAGCATAGTCATAGAAAAATTTCTTTCTCTCATCTTAATCTAATTCAAAAGAAAGCTAACCTTTGGGTTTGCCATGAACTTTCTATTTACAATATTCTTACAAAAAAAGCAGAATTCCTTAATATATAAGTGAAAATGCTAGAAACCATTATCCTTACAAGATTATATCTACTAAAGAAGCACATTCTCTCCTGCTCTCAAAAAGGAAGTTTCTTTCAATAAGAAAGAATTTATTCCCCATGGTAAATAGGAATGGCTGTGTCAGGAAAAATTCTAAGAAAGGAGGTTTTTTGTGCTTTTATATATTTAAGTCCCCTTTAGGAAGAAAATGAATAAAAGCAATCATTTTTACAAAATGAAGTTAAAAGTTAACTATTACAAGAGCCTAGAGTTAGGTACTAGCCACTTACTTCCTCAAAACTAAAATATATATAATTCATTTGGATAGTAAAGATTGTCTTGAGAAAGAGCATACAAGTAAGACATTAATGAACACTTTTCTTTTTCTTCTTTCAGCTCTTGATTTCTGTATCATGACCATCAGATAATGTGCCTGATAAGAGAAAAGAAAAAAGTCACACCATTTGATCTACTTGCTATTAGACAATTATTGTTAAGAGGTCTTATGCAGGGTAGAAATTAAAGCTATTTCCTAAAATAGGGACAATAGTTTAAGTGTTGTTTTCAGTTAAGCATACTATAATTGTCCCCTGTGCAAATACTTCTACATAAGGCAAACAAATTGTAATTATGACTAATATAATTATATATCATTATCTAAATTGTATATGCTTCAGCCTTGCTCCAGAAAATCGTTTCCTTATGGATCTTATTCCTAATAACCAGGAGTTAGTCATTGCCTATTCACTCTAATCAATAATACATTGATGATTAATAAATGCTAATCAACAATTACTTTGAAAAACTAAACAAAGAACATAGACAGAAATGCTCATATAGGGATGGGAGGCAGGAAGACAAGGCAATTATGTCAGCAAGAGAAGCTTGACTTTGAAGGTCAAAAGATTTTTCAGTTCAGTAAAGAACCAGGCAGGGAGTCTTTGTAGATATTTGAGGCAGGGAAGGAAGCATTGTTAAAGCACGAAAAGGAACTTTTTTGCCACTTGGATGAGCAGGGAGGAGAAGCGAGAAGTGGGAATTACACTGCACCAGTGACTGGAACACTAAATTCAAGATCCAAAGCAACGCAACAGAATCCAAACAAAGGGACACAATAGACACACTTAGTGGAAATGAAATTGGATTTCTGAACTGGATTTTAAGACCCTGCTATGAGCTATATGCTACATCAAGAGATAAATGCTACCAATTTTGCCCATTTTCAGAGAGCCCCCTAAACTCTGGACAATGTATCGAATTGACTCACAGCATGACCCCCAAGAAGGAAAAGTTGTCTGTAGAAAAAACCGGTCTGAAAATCCTGTAGAACTTTAATGAAGAAAACTACCTCTTTCCACATAGATCAGAGGGAGGGTTAAAACTGCACATTTTGAGAAGCACAAAGAAAGGGGCTGAAAAAAATGATTTAGTCCAAACCCCTAACGCCGCACAGATTTCCACCCAAGTGAAGTCTTAGACGAATTGTCTCCCACCTTCAGTTAGATGCTACAACACGAATGCAGCAGTTTATTTAGTGACTCTCATCTACCCCACCAATCCATGAAACCAGCCTTTTACTTGCAAAATAAGAAGTGGCCAGAGTATAAAAAGTAGGATTGGAATATGGTGGAGAGGAAAAGGAGATTGCAATGCCAGGAGGTGTGCCTAAATAAACACAGGAGAGGACACGCCTTACTTGGATCCAATATCTATTTTTTTGGTCCCAGTGCAGAGAATGTGATTACCTGTATTTCACCAAGTATAACAACAGGGGTTACTGTCAACTGTAAAAATATACCATCTTGTTTTTAAAGCTAGTGCTAGCATTTGGCATTATGACCTCCCTTGGCAATAAACTCTGGGGGCAAATTTCAAGGATCTGAGGTATTTCTTTTGTGTTACTGAACATCTAGCTTGGCCATACAGATGGCTCAGATGAGAGCTAAAGGCTTCGTGTGTCCATGTGTCATTTCCCGACATGAATTTAACTTCCAGCATTATCAGGTGATGAAATCTCCTTCTGACATGATTCCTATTCCATCTGCATGGTAGCCAGAAAATATGTCTGGGTTAATTGTGTTGGATCCTGATAATTGAGTTGATCCCATTCTCTATTCTGTCTGTAAGAACTTTAATGGCAATGCTTTCTTCTTGAAACCGGCTACCCTGCTAGGGAAGTATTTCCATTGACAGTTAATGGTGTGCAAGTTGGTGGGACAGGGAGTTGGAGGAATTGTGCTGTCCCTATGTTCATATGTGGGCATGTGAATATGTTTCATTTTGCTCTGTGAGAACTATTTGCCAGCCAAGCCTCTGCTTGCAATCTTGATCTTTGAGTCATCTTCTCCTAGTTCTGCTAAAATGATCTCCCTAGAGAGCACATCTGCTCATGACACTCCTAGGCTTAAAACATTCTGACCATTCCCACATGTCTATTGAGCAAAGTCCAAGCAAAAAGTAGCACAATCCATAAAACCCTTAAGAACAAGTACCCACCTACCTCCTTCCTAGGCTCATTTCTCATCATTTCTTACCTTGCGTTATAGATCCATGGCAGACTTAACTTATACTGTATTTCATGCTTTTTCTCAGGCTGTAGAACTTTGCTTGACCAATTTCTTCTTCTTTTTTTTCAATCTGTTTTTTTAAGATTATTTATTTATTTATTTATTTATTTGAAAAAGAATGACCACATGAGAGGGAGAGAGAGAGAGAGAGAAGGAGCAGGGGGCAGGGGCAGAGAGAGAAGCAGATTCAACGCTCAGCAAGCCCAATGCAGGGTTGATCCCACAACTCTGGGATCATGACCTGAGCAAAACACAGCCACGTAACTGACTGAGCCACCTAGGTGCCCTGCTTGGCCAATTCCTCATCCTTTGAGAGCTTGGGCCTTCCTTTTTGTAGGAGTCATTGCTGAAACTTTCTTTCTGGGCAGTTGGGGTAAGTACTTCTTCCCTATATTTCTTTCTTCAATTACTATGTGCAAATCTTTTCCTCACACCCATAGGGCTTCATTGAAAAACATTAATGTTCTTGTTCCTACTAAACTGTAAACTACTAGGTGCTATATTCTGAGATAGTTTCTGGCACAGAGACGATGAGAAGCAGCAGTGCCAACAGTGTTAAATCTTTGTCCAAGAGCAGGAGAAGACCAATGTCTAAGCTCAATCAGTGAGACGGAGAGAGCACATTTCCCCTTCTTCTGCCTCTTTGTTCTAATCAGGCCCTCAATGTATTAGGGCCACTTGCATTGGGGAGATCTGCTTTATTCAATCTACTGATTCAAATGGAAACACCCTCACAGACATATCCAGAGACCATGTTTAACTAGATAACTAAACATCCATGACCCAGTCAGGTTGACACATAAAATTAACCATCACAACCTCAAATGTAAAGTCAAGATTTAAACTAATTTGTAAGCAGCATGAATCCACTGTGTACTTTATGTGCTACAAGAAATTGCATGAAAATTTTATTTTGGGACAACAAATCTGATGTTGGTTTGTAATATGAAATACAGAAAAGATCCGAAAAGACTATACATGTGAGTCCTGGTATGTGAGGTAATAAAAGCCAAACTCCAGAGTTTGTGGAGAATGTGGGAAGGAAAATAAGAGATAGTTGTCAAAATAATCCTAAAGTTTTCAGTGCTTTCAGTGAGTTAAGAATTGTGTGAAGTGCCATTTAAATCTCACAGAAACCTTGTATGGATCAGACACTGAAATCTGAGACAATCCAGATTCAGGTTAAGTCACTTGCATGAAGTCATACTTCAGAGATTCAAACCCAGCTCTGTGATAAACTCATACTTCCGCTGCGTTGCTCTACCTCTTAGCCAAATGGATAAATCAGTCAGCAGGTGCACATGGTATAGACACCCCAGATACAGTTCATCTTTCAGGATTTTCTTCACATTTTACAAATGTCCAGTGATTTTGGTAAAGTCAGGAAAGAGAAAAACAGCTAGGACTGAGTTCCCTTGTGTCCTCATTCGTAAGTCAACTTGAATTAGAACAGATTGCCAAAAATCACCTAGAGACTGAAGTTCAAAAAACTCTGGGGCCACTCTTTTTTGTTTAATGAAACCACCAAAGATGTCCAGTGTGAGTTCTGTGAAGGGGAGACTGCTGTGACTTTCAGTTTTTAACATGATGTGGATATACATGTGGCCGGCAGAATAATGGCTCCTCTAGACGATATCCATGTCCTAATCCCTAGAACGTGTAAATGTCATATTTTTTGGCAAAAAATTTATATGACTTAAATGAGGATTTTTGAGATGGAGTATCTCCATCTCCATCTGGATTATCTACATGAGCCCTAAATGCCATCATATGTATCCTTATAAAAGACAAGTAGACAGATGGCAGAATAGGAAAAGGCAATGTGACCACAGAGGCAGAGACTGGAGAGATACCACCACAGGACAAGGATTTCTGGCAGCCACCAGGAACATGAAGAGTCAAGGAACAGAGTCTCCTGTGAGTCTCCATGAGGGAGCATGACCCTGTTACAGTTTGATTTTGTCCAGTGTTACTGATTTTGGACATCTGCTCCTGGCCTCCAGAATAATGAGAGAACAAATTTCTGTTGTTTTAAGTCACCCCACTTTGTGATAATTTGCTACAGCAGCTACAGGAAACTAATACAGTGCCCTAATGACATTGGAAGGCCTAAATCTGGATATCCTAAAATTTCAATAATGCATCACCAGATTATATCCTTTTCACAGAGAAAAAAAAAAAGTGGGGGTGGGGATACTTCCCCTGGTCAGTATCTTAAAAGGGATTTGACTTGACCTTGGAAAACAGAATATCATGGCTTCCCAGACTTTGTTTACTCCATGTGTAGACTATTTTACAGTCATTCCTATCATACTGCCCATTTAAATTGTCACTATCACAGATTTGACTGATGTTAGATGTTAGAACTGACTAAATAAATGAGTGCTAATAAAACAGGGAAGTGTTCTGCCGTTGAGCTACTGAAGCAATGCGATGCTTTCTAACACCACAGTGAAACCAAATAATTGGATACCATGATGAATTCAAGGTATTACAGTTTTGATGGTAGGATTATGATAAGTGTGAAACAATAATGCCATGTTCTTTTTGTCCATAGGCCCGGTGGGATGGTCTGACTGGGCGTATCACCTTCAATAAAACCGATGGCTTGAGGAAGGATTTTGATCTGGACATTATTAGTCTCAAAGAAGAAGGAACTGAAAAGGTAACCTTCTCAATAATAAATTTCAGAATAAAATAAAGATCACTGTTCAAGCATTTTAATTGTACCCACAAATAGCAGAGCGATAAGATGATTCTCTTAGCATGTACATTTGTGGCCAGTTTTCTAGCTCTCTCTCCCTACTCTGCTGATAGATGCTGACATGCTAGTTTCTGAAATTGTATGTTATTAATAGCAATGCTAACATTCGTCTAGTGCTTAGTTTATACAGCAGGCATGATTACAGTATTAAATACATATGGCCCTATGGGTAAGCTGTCATTAGCCCCATCTCTCAAAGGTTTTAGGAAATTATGTTTAGATGTGGAAAACAAGGAGTTTGTCAGTGATTTATCTATGGAATGGTTTCCAAGTTTTACTCAGCAATGAATTTTAATTGCACTTGAGATTGACAGAGGGACAGACTAAAGTAGGAGAGAAAGGGCTTACTGGAGCCTTGATTTTAGGAGGAATTAGTCCAAAAAATCATTTTCATGCTGGGTTCTGATTTTAGGATTATTTTAGTTGTAATTCTCAATCTCTCAAAGTTCCAAGTTTCATAGGAGCTCATGCAGAGTAATGCAAATGTGAACTATTTAGTTAAATAATAACAATAATGATAAAAGAATTTGGCTCCTCGGTGTATTTTATTATACTAATTTTATTATTCACAATTATGTACTGGAATTAATTAACACTTATATTGTGAAGATTTTTGCCCTTTAGGACTTAAAGGAAAAAAGGCTTTGAAACCCCCAAAACAATCATCTGAAAATCAAAATTCTGTAATCCAACATTTTTTTTTTTCACTGTAGTGAACAAGAAGGTACATTTCCTATAGAAGAGTACCTTTGGGAACCAGTTACTTACTTAATTGAAATGGTTGGGTTGATTTTAAAAATGAGATAAGATTTCCACTTAGGTTCTGTTTCTTTTGGTAACTAAAACATATTTTTTTTAAGGTCCTGACTATGCCACATTCCTAAATAGCCTAATTAAAACAAACAAAGGTTAATTAGGCTAAATGTAATAGATGGTGACCACTGGTGTGGAAACGTTTGAGGAAAATTATTAGTTTGCAGCTCAGAGGGTACACATTATGTGCACAGGTTCCCATTTCGAAAATGTCCTCTCTTCCTGGCTCTGTCTCTCTGCCTCTCTCTGTGTCTCTGTCTCTGCCTCTCTCTCTCTCTCTCTCTCTCTCTCTGGCTCTTCCTGGCCCTCTCTCTATGTCTCTCTCCCTCTCTCTCTCTGTCTTTCCATCTCTTGGTCTCTCTCCCTGGGGTCTCTTCATTTGGATTTGCTGTTTGTTAGTTTAACACATCTGGCAGAGCACAAGGCACCCACCTCGCTTCCATCATGGCTGTGGACACAAAAGAAAAGAAAAGAATATTTTTAGGGACTGAAAGCTTCTAATGGCTGTTTAAAAAGAAAAAAAAAAAAAACAAGTCTGCTCCTCTGTGCATGCCTCTTTCCCCCCTCCACTCTGTTAATGTATAGAAGTGAACAGTGAACGGGGAAGAAAAGCTGTTAAGAAAACATCGCTCTGGCTCCGAGGTGTGATGAAAGAGGCGGAGCCATCCTTGTGCCTTCACAGCTATTTATGCGCAGCAATAATATGCACACTCCATTGGTGTTTTTCCATCAAAGGCAAAATCAAATTAGATGGAAGTGTTTTCTCTATTGGTTTCTTATCTCTTCATTGTTTGCAATAACTTTGCTTTCTTCAGGTGACTTGGGCTCCATTCCTGGAAGGAATGACTGGGCCTTAAGGCAATGGGGAAGCCAGCCCATCTCTCTCAGGAGGGAGGAGATGCCCAATCTTTTCATGTCAGCCTCTCATGGGGTCCACAGAGAAAATTGTTTAAAAAAAAAAAAGTCCCATTTTCCACTTCCACTCAAGTTCCTACTGCCTGGATGCCCATAATCATAGAACATGTCATCAAGTGTAGTGTGCTCTCTTCTTGCTTGGCAATAGCGTGTGCGTGAGTGTGTGGATTGATTCTGCTTATGGAAATACCTTGAACAGGCCTTCTTAAAGAATGATGAAGACCCTTTCACTCTGCAGCAAAGCTGTGCATATTAAAATGATCTTTATATGATATTTTTTTTTGATGTGGGAAAGGAAAAGTGAACATCAGGCTGTACTACTAAGTGGAAGTAACTTCTGTGGGATCCGAGTACTTAGTTCATCTCTTTACTGTGTTCAGGTTTTATGTGCAATATAAATTAACGCGCAAGATTCCAAACAGTGGGTGGGGACTGTAACACGCTGAGCGCTCACACACCTTGATACCTTCTGGGTTCCATGCTCTATTTTAATTAAGTGCTATTTTTATTTTTCCCTCTGAAAACCAAGGCTGCTGGCGAAGTGTCTAAACACTTATATAAAGTGTGGAAGAAGGTTTGTACTCGGACAAAAACTACAGGAGCTCTGGGAGTGGGGTGGGGAATGTCAGAGGAGAAGCCTGCACCTTTCTGGTTTTGCCTGACCGGTAGATCTCTAATTGCAGTTTAGAGGCAATGGTCTATATAAAGAAAGAACGGGGTGATTGAGTATGTTGTCTCTCAATAACATGACCCATGAATTGAAAACACACTTGAGATGGATTAAATAGTGATGGATTAAATATTTCCCCCTAGATTATTTTTGTTTCTCCCAGGCAGGATCAGTCCTAGTTAGCACTGAAAGCAGGTTATTGCAACAGAAGCAGACACTTGTCCATTTATATTCCTTTTCAAATCACTAAATATTTTCCCTAAGAGGCATGAAAACAATAGATTTGATCCATCAGACAGTTCAGATCGGCTAAGACTGAGAAGGCTAGGATAAGACATCTCCCTCAAAGTCACTACCATAAAATAGGAGCCATTTTCAGAAATTCCCTTCTCTCAGGAGATATCTTTGTTTTGCATAGGATCTTTGTCAGTGCATATCGTCTGGCAATTTGTTTCAGAGCCAGTTTCCAGAGGACAAAAACATTAGAGACTCTGGAAGGGAAATGAGATTATCTTGTAAATTCTAACACCCCTATTTCATAGTTTATCATACAGTATCATGTTGTCAATGAATGCACACAGATTTATTGTATAAGCAAATGTTAGACATTAAAAACATTTGGATCAGGAAAACATCCCAGTGATATGCAAACATTGTCTTTTGTTTTCTCTCTCTCTCCCTAAACCTAATTGCTAAAATATCTAATGATTGACGGATGCAACTTGAATTACTTCAGGTTGTTCAACTTGAATGGTTTTGTCAGGTTTGCTTTTATCTTGCAAATTATCATTTAAGCCGTGGAAAGTGTAAACAGTTTCTCCTTGTGGTCCAAAACTTGACTTTCTTTTGGTAGTACTCAGTAGATGAGTTCAAAAATGTCCTTTTAAGTTTAAAAAATGTAAGTTTAATATCCATGTTTTAATCTTTAATGAATCAGACTACCAAAGGCAAAGAGAAGGCAATCTCGTTTCCTCATTGCTAATAAATAGATGAACCTAACTGGCCCCCAGAAAGAAGCTTATTCCACTAATCCAGCTTGAGACTCCAGGCACTTTATGCAATGTTGAATTAATTCAAACCAAATATCCTAGGGAATGGAATCCAAGCTCTGAAATTACATGCAGGGGAGGGGAATGTCCTCTATTTGTCACTAAACTGCAATCATCAACCCCCCCACCCACACTTCCCATGGATACAACATCATGCCTTTGTACCTCTTCCTTCCTGCTGACCTAGCATTGCCCATGTTGTAAGTTGCATATACTGTTGTGTGCTGTTTTGTGTTATGACTGCTCATCAACAATTTACAGTAACCCGAGCACTAGTACGTAAGATCTATTGTCAGTTTCCAACAAGATGCACATTAAAATTCCAAAAGCTCTTTGAATGCTGACCTTATTGAGTATAGAATAGTCCACCTGCATTTTTTTCCCAAAAGAAGATGTAGCAATCTTTCCAAAGTCTGTCACTAAAATATGTGTTCATAAGTCTCATGATACAAGAAACTGACAAGCCTTTATTTTCTTTCCTAAATACTTGATATCTCACTCAGCAATTTTGGATTTTGACTTTATGTGGATCACTCTGTAGGTCTGGAAAATGGATGCTAGTCACTGTCTGAACACCCTTTTGTTGTGTCACTTTTTAAAAAAAAGTTTGCTTAACGTCATTTGGGCACTCATTTTCAGAAGCTTCCCTTGCTTGTCCTAGATAATAAATGGCTGCTCCCACATGCCCGTTTACAAAGTGAAAGAAGGCAAGACCAGACAATTTAGCTCTTGAGTGTTCCTCCCCACAAATAATTGATCCACCCTCTGCTACTTCTCACTGGCAAATTATGGCTCTCTGCTTTTGCTCTATGGTTTGAAAATTGAGGTTCTGCTTCCTGGAGGCACTCCTCCAAGGTCAGAGAACAAGACTGAAATGCTAAATGCCCAGGCAACTGGTTAACTGTATCCCTCCCTCCAATGCACAGGACTCCTGAGATCTTGCTTCTTTTGAAATAGACATTCATTTGCTGATGTGTCCATTTAATTAACAGGTAAAGTCAGTTGACTACTTATCTTCAAAATACACACATACACATGTACACACACGACTTCTGTTTTGCTGGTTAAACAATTCAAAACAGAAGGCTGTGGTCATTCAAACTGCATATGTATACTGTCTACTTCCCAGGAATAACCTTGGGATAACCTTGATACTCTTTAAGTCCAGATTTGAAGAGACCTCTGTTACACCGATAGTAGGAAAAAATATTCTTTCTCATTTCATGGAGGAAAGTTCACATTGAATGAGACTCTGGGACTCAGTTGATTGGAAATGCTGCAGCAATGATATCTGAACTCCTCACTTTGGGTCAGGCTGGTAAAAGAAATAAAAGCCAGACATTAAGCTGTGGGGTGCATCTGTCCACAGTTTCAAGTTTGTATGTTAAAAGAGAATGATATTGTGAGGCCATTCAACACTGCCATTTTCAAATATTAGTATAGTTCCTTCAAACACACTTGACATCAATAGAAATTAATTAAGAGAACACATTCTATCACTTAACAAATTGGTTACAAACACAGTTATTTTCTCCACTTTTCAATACTTAATTTAGGTTCCATTCTCCCCAGTGCCTAAGTCGAGTTTTAATTAGAAGTATAGCCACAGCCCAATTTATACACATCGTTCATCAAGTTAGAAGTCAATTGCTCACAACCTAAAGCATAGCTTTGGATGGAAACCAACAGACTCCAGGTGTGTCTAGCTGAGTTATGTTTCCTAAAAACAAAGGTCTTTGCCTCAAAAATGTGGGAGAAGAAGTACACATTGAGAAGAAAGAGCAGAAAAAGTTGTCCTCCTTTCCTGAGTTTAAAAACCAACCAAAGAAATCTGAAGATTCTTCAGTTCACAGATGTTGTGTGCATTGGCTGTGTTCTATGACAGGTATCTCCCTTGACGGTGGAAAAACTAAATGGTTATTAAAGGTGCTGTCCTATATCCCAAGCCTGCATCTAGTAACCTCATTACAGACAGACTCAAAATACTTCCAAATGCAAACACGAGCTCCAAGCCCCCATTAACCTAGACCTGTCTCCCTATCTCATTGCCAACTAACTCTTACTAAGCATAGAAAGAAAACAGTGCCATTGAATAGTTCACACTGATGTGTGGATGTGTGATAGTTCTTGAAACTTCCTCAAAAAATTTACGTGTCTGAAAAGAGTATTTGTCAAGCTAAATGAATTCCCAGCTGCTATATTTAGGCAATAAATCAAAGTAAAGAAGTAGAAAAGGAAAGAAGAGGCATAACATTCCCACTGGTGATATTTTATTTAATAATCAGAAAAGCCCTCCTTCCTCCACTTTGCTGATGAGGAATTAATGAACTTGCCCAAGGTCACACTGCTGGGACATTGCAAAGCTAAGAGCTGGACAAAAGTCTATCTGTAATGCTTATATTCTGCCCAGGCAGGCAATGTCCTCCCACTGGGAGAATATATTCAGGGATCAAACATGGGTCTACCCCAGCCTATCTCAGAGTCTGTCCAAGTGTTAGTGTTCCTCAATTACCCCTGTACTTCATGGCTCCTCTACTTAATTTGCCTCTAAATTAAAATAAATAAATAAATAATTTCACTCACAATCCAAATTTTTTCACAGCAGGGCAAGCTTGAAGAAGTTACTGGGGCAGCTGTTTGAATGCCCTTTATTATCAATGTTTGTGTGGCTCTTAACAATTACCAACACTTTTACGTGCACCTTCTTATTTGGTCTTCTCAATATCCAGATGACGTACTTTACAGTTAGAGAACCAAGGCTCGGAAAGGTTACCAGCTTGCCCAAAGTTAGCTTTGCCTGCCTTTGAAACACATCTGCGTTCTGTCTGTCTCACCAGGCTGGCGATAAATGCCTACAGAAAGCTTCAGATAAACAGCTTGGTTCCCTGAGGTTTTTCTCCTAGGTTTCTCCAAAAGCTAAACAAATCAATGTACTTCTTTAGAGCCTACAAACCCAGGAGTGACTTGGCCACTGGAGAAAACTGAGGGTCATTAATTTTTAAAAGAACATTGGGTTTCACTGACTAGTAATCACCATGGGTGGTTCTGTGCTAGATCAATGAGCAATAAGAATGAAAACCTTCACTGAAGGGGTTCATAGTGCAGTGCACAGACATAATAAGTAAACAGAAGAGTAATAGGCACCCCTGCCCAGCACTGACTCCTCAATGAAGACGGGGTCAGTCTACTGCTCATCCACACTTTTTTCTTCCATTTATGTTTTTCCCTTTTAGATGCCCCATCTCTCCATCATCCATCTAGCTCCTTTCATCTCTTTCCTTATAAATTTTACAGACACCAATGGTACCACTTTGGCAATGTAAGGTTTGTATCACTAGAACATAAGCTCTACCAGTGAAGAAAGTTTTATCTGTTTTGTCCATTACTACGTCTTCCAATGCCCAGAACAAGGCATGGCATCGAGTAGGCGCTCAACACATACATATTAGAAGAAAAATCGGATACCTGTTTAAGAATTCTTTATTTAAAAAAGAACAGTGAGCTTAATATATTAATAAACAAAAAGACCTCTCCCCACTCTATCCAAAATGGCACTAATTTTTCCTGTTCCCTTTGCACACTCCTTCCTTTGTTGTTCATTTTCCCACAGTGAGTGGCTTCACTGTCTTCTCCCCAGAGTCTAAGCTTTTATGTCTATTCCTGGTGTAGAAGGGGCCTCGCTTTAATGTAAATGGGGTCACTGACAGCCAGCAGCCTCTGATGTATTATGTTCTGTGTAGATTGGGATTTGGAACTCCAACAGCGGGCTTAACATGACCGATGGCAATAAAGACAGGTCCAACAATATCACTGATTCACTGGCCAACCGGACACTCATCGTCACCACCATCTTGGTAAGTAGACTGAGTGGAATTCAGGGTCTTATCCATACTCCTGCCTTAGACTTTGAAGAATTCTTCAGCTATCATTTTCATGCCAACAACTTTGTCTGCAAATGTCTATTTTTAATGTTTAGTTAGGACACTAAAAACTTATGTTTCTATGCACCTACAATTGCACTGAATTAGAAGCTTCCTGCAATGTTCTGCATATCTCCTACCTTCAATCCTTTCTCAGCTCTGCCCTGTTCCACTCTCTGGCCCCACTCAGCTAGTCTCCCTTGCTCTCTGGCTGCTGGTTGGTTTCATCCAAATAAAGACTCTGGCAAGAGACCAAGGAAGTAGGGAAAGAGAAGTAAGAACATTTTTCTCCTGCCTCCAGTGGTTTTCTCAGAATCTCTATACTTCATAACCACAGTTTTTATTCTGTCAGTGATCCTGCTTCCAGACCTCTGCTGTCTTGGATTCCAGGAGCACTCTTTCCTCCTGCCTACCTTAGCCCTAAGTGCTACAAGCTTCCTGATTGTGTTGGTTCCTGGATGTTTATACCCCACCATTCTTCCCACCTCCATTCCTATTGGCTCCCTTTTCCTTGCTCACACCTCTGTAAATAACCCCTTTACTAAGAAGTTTTTAAAAAACGCAGGTAAGGGGACTTTCAGCTTCCAATTAGAACCCAATCATACCCCTATCGAGTCATTGTATATCCACAGGTTGTTCATTTTTTCTCCTTTCCAGCCCTAACCCAAAGAATAAAAGCCAGGAGTGGCCACCTCTAAAATCTTCACTTTCAGACATCCCTGCTTTGTTTCATTTAGTCTATAATGTTAGGCCAATTTACTTCTGAAACCATTAACTTCTGAGAATTGTTCACCCATAATAAAAAATAGTTCTGTTTTTCTGGTGACTACTTTCTCAGCAACCAACTCATGGAAATGTAGAATTTTCTATTTCTAACAGTTTGTTTGAGGATAAACTTAAATGGGTCTTAAATGTCTGGGGAAAAACATGTATAATGAGAAGTTAAAGGATATATCAGTAATGTAGTAACTATCATAATGATATAAAATAAATTTTCATTTAGCCAAATGAGAATAAGGTTAAAGGTTGTAGAAAGGAAATGCCAATTATTCATGGAATAGGGGATTTATTATGTAAGCATATAAGAAAAGAATTACCAAATATAAGATTTGAAGTATTTGAGTTCAAATAAGAAAATGGAACTGATAATATAAGAAGACATAGAGGGTGCCAAGGTGGCTCAGTGGTTAAAGCCTCTGCCTTCGGCTCAGGTCATGATCCCGGGGTCCTGGGATCAAGCCCCGCATTGCGCTCTCTGCTCAGCAGAGAGCCCGCTTCCTCCTCTCTCTCTGCCTGCCTCTCTGCCTACTTGTGATCTCTGTCTGTCAAATAATAAATAAAATCTTTAGAAAAAAAAAAGAAGACATAGAAATAGTCTTTGTACAAGATACCTTAAAGAAAACCAATGAAAATACATAAATTAAAGTGAATAGTGAAACTGAAATGAAATTTAACTGAGAGATGAGAAAATGAGAATATTTAGTAGGTAGGAAGTTTGAAGAGAAGGAGGATGTATTTGCTAATTTAAATTTCCTTTTTTTAGTAGACAAAGCTCATATGTAAAAGCCAGGAAGGAGGAGGGGCATGCAAAGGAAGTCTGAGTGTGGGGATAGATGAAGGCCAGACACCCAGACATCTGGTCCTTCATTACTGGACTTCAACTGTGTCCTCAACCCTATCCCTATTATACTAGTCACTCACAGCCCTGTCCTCAGCAGTGGAGGAAAACAGTCTCATTCACACGCTGAAGAGGGAGAGATACTAATATAGGAAATGTTCTGTATTGGTAGAGGGTATAAGGAAAATGAGTTTAGGGAAGGCAGAAAGGTGACCGACTAACTTCCTTACTCTGAAATCTTAATAATCATTTTCAAATATTTTATACTTTCTGACTGTGGATGGAGGAAATTCTGCCTTCCTTATAACAGGGTTTTCATATTTGATTTGTTTCATATAGGAAGAACCCTATGTGATGTACAGGAAATCTGATAAGCCTTTATATGGAAATGACAGATTTGAAGGATATTGCCTGGATCTGTTGAAGGAATTGTCAAACATCTTGGGTTTCATTTATGATGTCAAACTTGTCCCTGATGGCAAATACGGAGCACAGAATGACAAAGGAGAGTGGAATGGAATGGTCAAAGAACTTATAGATCATGTAAGCAGAATGCATCTTTTATATGTAGGTTTTAAGTGTCTTACAAAATGCATAGCAAGAAGTAAAAGAGAAAAAAACAATTGAGGAGGGGTCAGAAGAAATGTTACATTTTTTTGAACCCTAATAATGATTTAAGAAGTAGGAGAAAACAAGGAAATGGAGTTTGCTTACATAGAAGGGCAAGTAAGGACACAAACCGAGGAAAAAAATTTATAGGTCCATCTTCCATGCTAAAGAATAAATCAGAGTGATTCTTAAATTTGATAATGAATTCTATAGTTTGCAGCTTAAAGTCTCATCTTGTCAGCTGATTTTATGACCAAGTGGTCCCTTCCTTGCTTGGCTCACTGCCCTTTTTAAAGATAGCCCCCTGCAGCTTTTTCCTCCATTTAGTTCCAGAATGTCTATATGTCTGTCTGTTTGTATTTCATACCTTCTGGTTTCTCTTTGCTAATAAATACGATTTCACAAGAACAACTGTGTAAATCAACTGTTTTTATGCTAGAGCCAATCATTACAGAAGCTTCTTGCATGAGAAACATTTGGAATTGAGAAATATAGGTCAGGAGGACCCAGGAAAGTCCAGACATTTGCTGGGAAGTGAGACAACTAAGACAATGATTTTGAACTTGCTTTTGCAGAAGGCCGATCTGGCAGTGGCTCCTCTTACCATTACCTACGTTCGGGAGAAAGTCATTGACTTCTCCAAACCCTTCATGACACTGGGCATCAGCATTCTCTACAGGAAGCCCAATGGCACCAATCCGGGAGTCTTCTCCTTCCTCAATCCCCTGTCTCCTGACATTTGGATGTATGTGCTCTTAGCCTGCCTGGGAGTCAGTTGTGTACTCTTTGTGATTGCAAGGTAAGTTTGAGAACTATTGAATTTACAAAAACAGGTTTAGGTCAGTCTCATATTATCATGTATGCTCTGGACTAGGTAAACATAGGTTAAGAACTTTATGTGATATTTTAGTTTTGCCTAGTGCTCTATTCTGTCAAGTTCTTCCTCAAAGGCCATGCTGTAAATGAATATCTTCTGATTTTTTTAAATAAAGATACTTTTAAAAGACAACAAGAAGATAATTTTATATTAATTTAATCATCACAGTATTTCAGGCAGCATAAAATATTTATTTACCTATTTTCCCTGAATTATATTACAACAAAGCAACAGCTCAGCTAATAAATCTAAAATGTTTCAACAGGAAGAGAAAAATGGTGTCCAGATACTTGACCCTTGGAATATTCCATTACACAAAACAGAAAAAAGGTTAGAAAAAAGGAATTATTATAGCAAATAAGAAACACTGGGTTGAAACAAGATTGCATAATCCTCAGGAACAAAGAAAAATACTTTGAAAATTTGATAAAATTTATTTTTAAAAACTTTAGAGAGTAAAAGAGCATTCTAGAAATAACCATGAAAAAGAAAGATTACTAACAGGTAGAGTCTAGAGGCATGAAATATTTATGCTACCACTGATGATTCCGCTCAGGTTTTATTTTCTGAGACAACTCTATATTTAACCATTCCACTTTACACAATTCTTCAAAGGATCTTTATACCTTTCAGTAGATTATATTTTCTAAATACCTTTGATGCTGAATTTGAAACACAGCTATTTCATCTTTCTGTTGGCTTAAACATTTGATATCCCTAGATAGACCATGTAAAAAAATAATTGCTTTTGTATGTTCCCCACTTGTTTTCAATCTTTTTCATCTTTCAACAAAACTCAGCAAACTTTTTTCTCTGATCAATTTTTTGTTTTCCCTCCAGGAATTTCTATGAGAAATATTTCTTCATGCCAGCTCTCTGTCATTGTCCACTTTCTGGTTTTGATTAATGCCAGGTAACTCTTTCCCTGGCATAATTATAAAGCTAGCTTGGGAAAATAACCCAGACTAGAAAGTCTTAAAGATGCATGAGACACTCAGATACAGTCAAACTAAATGAATATGTGTGCTCATATGTGGTTATTTATACATTCTATATGAAATAGATGTTTTCTCCATAATTCATGCCTTATAAAGTGTATCATTACCAGATCCCAGGTCATTTTCCAATTTCTGGCCAAGTATTAAGCTACTTTAAATAATGACCAAAGCTTTCTTCCCATAATTCTCCCCACAGAAGATAATATATTAATGTGTATGTGCAGAGATACTGTGTTTTGATACTTTAGTGCTCTAAATCAGTGGTTCTCAACTAGGAGAGATTTTATCGTTCAGGTAACATTTGTCCATGCTTTAAAAACATTTTTTAGGTTATCACAACTGAGGGTGGAAAATGCTACTGACATGAAGGGGATAGAGCTCATGGATGCCTCTGAACACCCTATAGTATGCAGACAATTCCCAACAAAAAAGAGTTACCTCAAAATGTCAATAGCACCCAGACTGAGAGACCATGCTTTAAAAAATTAAAGAAGATGTTGCTTTGGGTATCAAATTTTAAAAGATAAGTTGCTCACCTTTGAAGGTGGATTTCTTATTACTTGTTAGTAAGTCAAATTAATACTGCTCTAGAATGGCTATATAATAAATGGCCACTTGATGAACATTTGAATGATGAGTAAGAAATTTTGCATTGACTCATTGTTCCATTCTTCTGTTCTGGGGCCCACATTTGTTGGGTGACATTGGAGACAGCAGAGCAACCAAGCAGCAGAGGGACATGGGTTTCCATCTCCCCCAATCTGCTGCTCTGTCTAAGCAGGGATGCTGATGAGTAGAATAAGCAAGACAATGCTGATGACCAAAAATGTTATTTATCATACTGACTTGATCATAGCCAGTGGGAGACAGAACATGTAAACAGCATTCTGAAGTTCTTTCAAGAATACAGGCTGAAAGTGCCTCTTAACACCTGACCCCAGCTGTGCCTTTAAATTGCCTTATTTTTTTATCAGAATATGTCAGAATAATGTGACATTCAGTCATTTTCCCCTCCTCATTTTGACTCTTTCTCTGTCAGCAATCAGTGACTCAGAGCCCTATATTTTCTGACCTCATTCTCTCTCTATTAGGAAAGCAGCCCCTCCAATCAATATTATCTACTCAATATTCCTACTCACCAACAGCACCATTTATAAACCAGATCTTTGTTTGGCTTATCTCCTTGTCACCTCCTTCTCATGGCCTTCCTTCTCAATCTGGGTCTTAGAAAAGTGGGATTGTTGCAAACACCATTGTGGTGGAATGTGGGGGCGGGGGAGAAAACTCCCTGCAGTAGACAGGTGCACCATCATGGGGATCCCACTACATTCATCTCTACACTCTTGAATCCATTCCTATTTCCACTGCATAAAACCCCTAAATATATTTTGGAGATGATTCCCAAAGACAAAACCCTTGTTGCATAGATGCGCCAATTGCTTTTACTTCCCACCACCATAGTTTGAGACAGTGAACTTGGTCACGCTGAACCAAGAAGCAAAGATGTGAGATAGCTTTCTACCACCTTTGTGGTTTGCCTTCAGAGTTAGTGAAATAGAAATAAAAAATATAATCTCATAATCATTGTTAGCTCTGGGGAGGTTTTTGAATTTGTGTTTTGAAGTATATCCTTTTATATCCTTTTAAAGGGGAAAAAAATAAAGCCCATCACTGCATTTAGGCTAATGGTCTCACTAGTTAGATGTTTAAAAATCATTTGCTAAACTGAATTGAATTCATAAAGTTAGACAAACTAAAGAAAACTATATAAACATTTAAGTTACTATGACTTGTTTAGTTATTATGCTAAAAATGTGCATGTCAGGGTTTTTGTTCTGTGGTTAACATTTTTTAAATTACTTTTTGAAAAACATTTAACCCCAAGGAATTATGTCTATCATGAACACACAATTTAAATAAACCAAATATCCAGATACCACATCTGCTTACATTTTATGATTTATGTTTATCTTGTTAAAAATGAACATTTTTAAGTTGTCATTTAGTAAAAAAAAAAAATTAAGAAACTTTTGACTGTAATTCTAAAGTTATAATACAAACCCAACAGTTATATCACAAGCTGAAACAGAGCTCTGTCTTTTAAAAGATGAACCATTCTCCCACTCCTTGATGCAGCCCAATATACCCATTCTAAGCCATAAAAGAATCCCTTAATTAGAAATTTCCAGTCTCAGGATTGTTTTATGTCTCCCATTCAAGTAAAAGCTTGGTATATATAAACATAAACCCAAAATGAACCTTTACATTCCAACATAATGTTACTCTTTTATATGCAAATTTTGACACCAATGCTAAGCACATTTGTCCCTTTCTCTGTCATTTTACTAAAGATCAATATCAATTGGGAATAACAGCTTCAGAATGTACCTGGTGCAGGTCATATACTAATTTTCCCCCAGCTTTCCTGATGCTGACACTGCTGTCTCACTGGCTATCTTTAAGCAGGCATTAGGCATTTCAAGCTGAAATTTCTACATCCAGGCAACAGGTAGACCTATTTTATCATGGAAACCCAGTGTCTTTCAGCACAGCGTTCTACTGACACTTAATATCCCTCCGTCCAATGCAAATCACTCAGAATCCTGGAGAGAAAGAACTTAAAATATCTTTGCAGAGCAGGCAGAATCATACTGCTGTTTAGACAGTTTTCCTTTCTGCCTTGGAAAATTAGATTAATTGTTCACTTAGAACTGCAAAGTATGAAACACTGACACAAAACCAAAAGCAGCATTTCAAAGAGGAAGGTGGTGAGCTTACTAGTGGGAGCATAGATGAGGAAGAAGTACCTGAATATCAGGGGGGTTAGTGGTTGCCCCATTTTATGGTCTGT
>PISX010012130.1:30000-61941 GCA_004024625.1 Mellivora capensis
AACCATGGTTAATTTCAGGCAAGGATAGTAGTCAGAAATCCACCCATGAATGAGTACAATTGGAGTGAACCCTGCATCCCCCTTCTGCTCCTTTTTAATTCTACTACTAGATGCATAGTTCAGGCTGACCAACAGTTTTGAGCTGGAGAGTTTTCACAAATGTTTACCATTTGTGCTGGTAAACTTGGCCTATATATCTTTTCTTTTAAGAGAGAAAGGGTCTCTTGGTAAACATGTTACATGCCTCCCCATGTTATCTTTTACAAATAATAAATATCAGATGACATCTAAACATGTAAGTTTACCAGGAAGGGCCCCTTTCCACCTGAGAAATAGCCAGTCTTTGAAGTATAATAAAAAACAAGCACTTTGGGGCACCTGGGTTGCTCAGATGGTTAAGCATCTGCCCTCAGCTCAGGTCATGTCCCAGAGTCCCAGGATCAAGCCCTCATAAGGGGCTCCCTGCTCAGCAGGAGTCTGCTTCTCCTTTAGCCCCTTAACCTGCTCTTGTGTTCTCACTCTCTCTCTCTCAAATAAATAAAATCTTTAAAAAAATTTTTAAATAAAAATAAAAATTAGCACTTTAAAGGACAACAGTATGCTTTTCAGTGAATATATTCTTCTCAGTCACACAAGAATATACATTAGAAAAAAGTAATTTTGACTTTAAAAGTAACATAAAACAATGGAAATTGATTTATCTACTGTCAAGTGTAGCTTTATCCTATTTCATTTGATTGTAAAATCCTAAAGTTTTATTAAAGTATATGGGACAAATTGCATAATATGTTAATTTTTTATAAAAGTTTCTCACATTCTTTAATCTTTAAATCAAAAATTCTTCAATCAAAAATAAGTTAGTGTTTCAAAGCTTTCATAGTTGTACAAAGACTGGTAACACTTTATTTCACACAATAAGATGCATATCAGATAGTTTAGTAAAAGTCCCAAGGTCTTGGAATTGACTTTTTAACAAAAACAAGCAAATAAACCCAAATCTAAGCAATTAAACTAACTCCATACATTTTAGACATGGAATAGCTCAGGGCTAAAAAAATTTAATACCATCAAATGTTGATAAATTACATTTTAGCAATAGTTGCAATTAGTGATAAAATATCATCTAGATGTTGCTCTATTTTCTAAAAAACACTTCTATTTCACCTACACACAAAAGAGTCTTTAATGGCTTTATAATGTTTATGACATAAAAATACATTATCTCCCTAGACTGGTGTCAAATCATGAGTCTTCCCTCTTCTCTTAACTCTGTTTAACACTCTTACTCTGGTGATACCATCACAGGATCAGAGCTGATGCCCAAAGCTCTATCAACCAGAATAGTTGGAGGGATATGGTGGTTTTTCACCTTAATCATCATTTCATCCTACACTGCCAATCTGGCTGCCTTCCTGACAGTAGAGAGAATGGAATCCCCCATAGATTCAGCAGATGATCTGGCAAAGCAAACCAAGATAGAATATGGGGCGGTCAGAGATGGATCAACAATGACCTTCTTCAAGGTAAGAAACTGACAATGTATTCTCAAAGGTTATCTCACACAGAGGGGAGGGGAATGTGGAATAAAAGAGTCTCTCCAAAAAAAAAAAAAAAAAAAGATGTGGGCGGTTTTGGTTTTTTTTAATTAAACTTATAACAGCACACTCCCGTTATAAGGAACCCATGAGCCCTCAGCAGTCAGCATAAAGCAATTTCTCTGCCCCCTCTAGCCCCAATTTAGTACACTGAGATCCACAGATCAGTATCTTCTTCCTTTATACAAAAACAAAAAAGCTGTTTTCTGAACATAGCCCAACCACCCATTAACGAAGAACTCTTTCATAAAACCCGTAAAATAAGGATTCCTTAATCTGAATTTCTGATAATCAGAATACAGAATACTCGAATATCATTGTTTTGTTCTTTATGGTCTGTATTTAATGAGATAGAGGCAGATAATAAATCAATGTGTTGATACTGGAATTTATTTGGAGATTTAGAACAACAACAACAAAAAAAATCCCCGGGGATGCCAGTCAAATATTGTATCTGCACCAATGAGGACAGTGCCCCCAGAGTGGTCTGAAGCTTTCCAGTAGCCAGAAGTGCCTTCCAAAGCACCAAAGGAGAATTAAGTTAAAGTCAATACAGTTTTATTGTCAGGTGTATTTCATTGTTCAAGGCTTTTTAATTACTTACTTAGAGTAGTGCAACTGATTTCTGCCTTGCTTATGGAATAAGCCTTAGTACTTTTATTATGAAATGCCAGATACAATAGCTCCCCGGGGTCGGTGGGGGGGGGGGGGATTTCAAAAGATCCAGGGAATTGTAGAGATAGCAAAAACACCTTAGAGATCATGAAGGTCAGCCCTTCACTTTACTAATGAAGAAAACAAAACCTTCAGAAACTAAATTATCTTCCAAAGTCACAAAATTGATGGTAGACAGGGATGGATTAGAACCTTCTTTTAACTGTTCATGTAAAAAAAAAAAAAAAAGAAAAAGAAAAAGAAAAACAGTTGTGCAACCAAAATAAACTCTAAAAAACACCTGTGTCAAGGTTGCATACCTAGCCAACCAAAAACGAAGTTGTCACCTCAAGATTGAGTAGACAAAAACTGATGAAGACTATTCATTTAGAACCAAAAAACCTAAGGGTGGGAAAAACGGGAACACTTCTTTGTACACCAGTACTGGTTCACAAAAATAGGTACTACCTAAGCAGTAAATTTTATTTATCAATTAATAATGATTAATAAATAAAAATTACTTTGTTTTAAGTACTTTGTTTAAAATTACTCTGTTTCAAAATCCAGAGGGTTATCGAAAACAGAGTAACATGAAAAGTTAGGATTTGCTTTTCCCCGATGTTAGAAAAAGACGATTTTTAAACATTCTTTTCGCTTTAAAAAATACATCATTGATTTAGTAACTGTATAAAGTGTGGTGATTGTTCCCTGGACAAGTGTTGTTTTAAGGACAAGTGACATTAAATATATGGCTATCCAAGTTTATGAAAGCCTGGATTTTTGTAAAATCAATAGTGTGAAGAGATAGAAGTTACCTCAGGCTAGTAATCT
Source organism: Mellivora capensis (assembly GCA_004024625.1). Taxonomy (NCBI): domain Eukaryota; kingdom Metazoa; phylum Chordata; class Mammalia; order Carnivora; family Mustelidae; genus Mellivora; species Mellivora capensis. Next base: position 33,081 of record PISX010012130.1, read on the forward strand.
ATCATGATACTTGTCAGAAACCAGAAAAGTTACCTGCAAGGTGTAAAGGACCAATGGACACTGCCAAAGTAGAACTGGGTATGTCTGAAAAAATATCTGAAATGATTTACCTCTTTTACCAGCATCAAAAAGTTTTAAAGTATCAGGAAGCAGGTAAGTAGAGGCAGAGAAGAATCTGCTACCTTCTGGATGTATACTACAAATGTAGAAGAGAGACAGGCTGCCTGTTGCAAAGGCGATAGACCCGATTTTGCTACTGTGTGAACAGGCCATGTATTGACAAAGCACCGCTTAGCCTCGTTTTGATCTGTTTCTGTTCACATCTCTTGTATATCAAGGGTACCAGTCCCCATTTTTCCAGCAGGACCCATTGCAGTATGTTGGATAGTGTATTTTCCTACAACAGTCATGTGCCACTCTCACAACTTCTGCTCCCTGAGCCTCTTCAGAGAGGGCCCCTGCTTGCTCCTTGGCCCTGAAAATGAGGCACGAATTAAAGTGGTCTCTCAGGTCACCAGGCAAATGATGAGTCAATAAGCATCTCAGGGAGAAAGAACGTGATGGTTGTACTAACAGCAATGAGAATACTAGCATGCAGAGGACCCTGGCTCATGGCCACTCACTCCGCTTGTAAATGCTCTACATATATTATCTCATCTGATCCTAATAAAGACCATTTGAGGCGAGGACTAATAATACCCCCTTATATGGAAGAAAATGAGGCACAGCTCAGTTAAGTAACTTTCCCGATACTTTCAAAGCTGTCAGTAGAAGAGCCAGGGTTCAGCCAAGCTTGAGAGTGCTACAAGGTAAGCTCCTTGAGGGTAGAGAATTGCTCTGTTTTGTTTGCCATTATGTCCCCAGAACCGAAAACAACGCCTGGCGCATAGTAGGCACTCAGAGAACACATTTCAAAAGATGAACAATTGCAGTAATGAATTCTAAGACAGATGGAATTCATCAGAGGAGGGAGGACAAAGAGGGAAAGGTAAACAAGTGTCTTTGCCCATTCTGACTCCTATCCTGAAATACTATAGACCTGGTAGCTTATAAAAAACAGACATGTGTTTCTCACATTTCAGGGGGCTGGAAGTCTGAGATCAGAGTGTCAGTCCCTGTTATAGGTCACAGACTTCATTATACCTTCACATGACGGAAGGGGCAAGGGATCTCTCTAGAGCCTCTTTTATAAGGCACTAATCCCATTCATAATGGCTCCATCCTTATGACATAAACATTTCCCAAAGGCCTCACTTCCTAATATCAGCATCTTGTGGGTTAAAGATTATCATATGAATGTGAGGGGGGACACATTCTCGGAGGGCAGCAGGAAAGATAATAGAGACCCACAACGGAAGAGACACTGTTTCCAATTTACAAGTTAGCTTGCAGCTGGGCAACCCTATTTATCAGGAAGGAATTTATTTGCAAAAAAGAGAACAAGGACTAAATCCGATTTAGTTTTCCCCTTGAGGGAGGCAAGCTGTCAGAAAGCTTCAGAGGGATACACAGTCAGAGTTTTTAAGCTGGATTATTCCACAAGGGAAAGAAACATTCCAGGCTTTCAGCTCTCAGGTTAGTTCCACCTTGAGTCACTGAGTGACAGGAGTTAATGGTCAAAAAACTCAGTCCTGAGCTAGGTCTTCCTTAACATTTCACCTCTGCTGTGCCATCAGGTTTCCCTCCCTGTCTCTCCTAATCAAAGACAATATCCTCTTGGGCTGTTGAATGAATAAGGAAAACCACCTTCTCCCAGTCTATCCTAGCACATTCTGACCCATTGTTGGGTCATCAGCCATTTGCTCAGACGGGTCTCATCTCCACTCAGCCACAAGGAAACTTCTAATAAGAAGCATTTCCTTATTACACACAGTGTAACTTGAAGTGCTTTTGTTCCCGGGGGGAGGGATACATATATACATCTCCATCCCTTTGGCAACATCCAAATGATAAAAATCTGTCTCTTTTGCTTTCAAGTTGATTCTAAATTTTTTTTACAGCTATGGAATAGGAAATAGCAAAAGAGAAGGAACTATCAAAATTACCAAAATCCATGAAGACACAAAATACACCAATCCCTCCTATCTGGTCTCTGAGTCATAAGCATTTAGAGAAGTTCCTCTTTGAAAAGTGTGGCCATAAGTTGCTCACTAAAATTTTAATCAAAATCCTTTGGCTTTTTTCCCTAGACTTTTCTATTTTTGCAGACAACACAATGCCAGATTTCAGGTTTGGCTTATTTTATTTTCAACATGAAAAACAACAACAACAAAATTTAATTTTTTAAAGTAGCTCAGGTGAAATTGCACTACCAGGTGAATTCAGGTAAGGCTGAGGGAATAAATTGACATTTATTAAGCAAGTGCTGGTCAAGGTGCTATGTGTCTGAGACAGGAGAGGCTGAAGCAGTTTTCCTTCCCTGAGTCATTTGTACATAGAACAACTACATTGGTCATCAGGGACTGTATTTACACAAGAGAACTAGGATTAAATTATAAATTCAATTCCACATGCATTCACTAGGCTTTAGATGGATAGCTAGAATTTTATATCGTCCATATAAAAAGGAACAACTCTTGGTTTTGTGGCCAAGGTCACTTGGCTAACGATGCTTTTTAAGCATCAAATTTTCTAAAGGTCATCAGCACTTTGAGTCTTAAAGTCTTAAGCACTGTGGATGATCTAATACCCATTTGGTCAAAGGGTCTCAGTTACCACGAGGCCAATTACCAAGACAAGGTTAAAGAGAGGCAGGGTATTGTTGAATACCCTGTTCAACAACTGTTGAAGACGTGTGAAGAAATTCTCCAAATATCAGGGGATCTTTAATTTCTCCTTGTCAGGCTGTCAATTAATAAATGGAATTTTTTATAAGTCAATGTTTTAATAATTCAGAACTTCAAGACACTTCACTTAGGAGAAATTTTCAACAAACTCCCTTTTATTTTCTAATAAGAATAGTACTAATTAATACTATGATATTAACTATATTGGTTTCTCAGATGTCTAAGGAAGAGTTGTTTAGTTCTTTCTGTTTTTCCAAAAGCATGAACAGTAAAGGTTTTCCAGGACCTCCCAAACCCCTCAGACCACCACCAGCATTGTAGGAAGTACAAAGGTCAGTCAGTTCATGGCCAAGCTGTGGACACAACTTGGGTGTAACTTCCCCAAGGTTGACATAACCTATTTCCTCTTTTATACTCAAGTAAGTTGACAGCAAGGGCATCCAGCTGGAGCTTCCCCTTTCATAATGGGGCACTAAAACACTAGTTTCTTCATCTCTCATAAAAAGTTAGGGAAGTATGAAAATTCTTTTTTTTATCCTTGATGTAATTTGTTAATTACCTTTCAGAATAAATGGAGTAGTCTAAACTCTAATTTTATGATGACAATTTGGCAAGTCACATTTTTTTCCAGTTGAAGAAAGCATTGTCATAAAAGGTCTAAGAACATTTTGAGGCCTGAATAAGGAGGATTTTCCAACAGCCCTTGCAAACCAGCATCCAAACAGGATAAGGATGCTGGTCCATTGTTCAGAGATTGAGGATACCAGCCCGTCTTCTCAGGAAATACACCTAACACCAGTTGCTGGGATATGATTTAAAAGTTATGGTGAAGTGCTTCAGAGTGCCTGCTCTAGAGCCAGACAGCATAGCTTCAAATTCTGACTTTACCACTTATTAGCTACCTAGACCTTGGCAAGTTCTTTAAGCTCCACACCTTGATTTCCTTTTCTGTTTATTGAGGATAATAGCTAGCTCATAAGATTATTTTAAAGAATAAATGACTAAATAGGTCATGTGTTTACAGTACCACTTGGCAAATTGTAAACAATCAGGAAGTCAGATATTATTATAATTTCCACCACCATCGTCATCCCCATTAGCATTCAACACTCACCCCTAGCTATTACTCCTACCTTTTCAGTCTCTGTGAATTTAAACAAACAGACAGACAGACAGACAGACAGACCAACAAAAAACTCTATGTTGGTCTTTGATCGACTTTCTTACTGTAAGTGATCTCTGGAAGGTGTGCCTTCTGCTAATGGGCAAAGGAGTCCAGAGGGAGTGCCTGTACCCAAGATCTCAAAGACCTTCAGAGGCGAGGCCAGACAAAAACCTTAGTTTTTGGAAGCTTTCTTAGGTACATACATGGTGTTTGCAGAGGAACCATTTCCAGATGGTAGATAGCCATCCAGATGGTAAGGCTGTCCTTAGAATTCAGCTGAGAAGCAGAGTAAGGTAGTTCAGAAGGATTCATTTCAGTTTGTATGTTTTCTAGGATCTCCAGTCATAGCTCTAGTCATTGCACATGAGGTTGGCATTGTAAGAGGTAGGAGCGGGACAGGTATAAAATTGTGTGCAAAGCTAAATACCTGAAGAGCAATAAAGAGAAAAGATGCACACAGACCTGTATACACAAGGCAACGGGTGGTTTAGTAGCATGTCTTGTGCAGACAGGAAGTGGTGTGAACAGAAGTCCTTGTGAGCCAGAAGGGTAGAAAATACTCATGTAAGAAATGTTTCTCAGTAGAAGCTTGCCTTGTAACACATCACTGTCCTCTCAGACCCAAACCAGAGGATTACACAGATTATATCATGATTCAGTCTAAAATGACTTGGATAAAATAGGTTTAAAAAAATCATTAACAGGCTTGTCATTTCTTGCTTTCATGGTCTAGGGACTTTGGCCTGGCTGTGGGAATAAGGGACTCTCTAACCTTTATAATCTCCTTCCAGGGAGTGGTTAGGAGCTGTCATCAACCCCAAAGACATTTCAAGGAAGTTATTGAGCACCACACCAGTGGAACTGAAGCAATGAGCCATTATGGGGAGACAGGTTTCAGACAGAAATAGTCATATAAGGAAGCACAAAATGAAAGATAATTCTCAAACTTCTCTGCATGAGAAGATATTAGTTTGTGTTTGAAAGATTCAGCTAAGTTTACCACCAGTACCCAAAATGTTAAGTCCCCATACGTTAAAAATGTATCTGTTTGGGGAAAAAAAAAATCCATGAGGTCAATTAAAGTTAACCTTTTTCAAATCCTGGTATATTGCCTGTAATGAACAAATCTTTAACTCTAGACAGGAGAAAAGCATGAAAAATGTTTTAGCAAAGGTGTTTAAATCTCACTGAGGGAATTTTTTAAAGGGAGCACATGAATTTTTAAAACCTTGAAGATTCTGCAAATGTCATAACTTTCTATCAATTCAAGATAAGAGCACAATCAACTGCAATGATCATATTACATACATTTGAAAGACAGAGGCCCTCACTGTAAGTATAAATATTTTCTTCTGAGATCTTCTTTCAAAGGAATTTTATAAATTAAATCATATTTTTAAAATTCCATGAGAGTATATTATTTAATAAAAAATATGTTTAAATTATGAGTTAAAATTATTATTTTAAAGGCAAATTACCTCTGATGTGTCTGCTTCAAAAGCTTGGATTTCTACCTAGATGATTTCCAGGTCTCTAACTGATTTTTAAGATTCATCTTAAATCAGGATTTATCTAAAGAAAAAGTAATTAGAGGATTTTAAAACGTAACTATTTTGGCATTTTATTTGTTCAATATGGCTATATTCACCATATTCATAATAGCATTTTTGTTAAGACAACAAAGATCAAATATGAATTAATTTATTCCCAGTGTGTATGTATGTGTGTGGGGTTATGGATATATATATAAATAATCATATATAAACATGGATCCATATGTAAAGTCTTCAGACATATTGGTCTTAAGCAGAATTGCACAATTGCTCATTCTAAGTAATAAGATTATATACCTCCAATGTAGAAGCCCTATAACCTGGTTGAAGAAATAATGTGATAAATCACGCTTTTCTCAGTACAAATGAGGTATTAGAGGGATATGTCTATAAAATGGAGGTTCTATTGATCTTAAGACCCTCTTACGCTACAGAATTTACACCTGTTCTACACGTTATAGCAGAAACCCTGCAACTGCAAACAACAGAATTATATGAAATATAAAATGCCATTAAAGGAAAAAGTAGAAACAATGTCCACACTTCCTTCTAAGTTCCAACTGTAACACTCTTGAAAATACAATCTAATTTTTTCTCTAGACAACTGTAAGCTGCCTAACTTTATGTATGTTATCTGCCTAACTTTATGCCACATATTAGATGTTGACTACAAGAGGTGCAACAGTTCTGATTATCATAGAAAAATAGCACCATCACTTACTAAAGTTATTTCTTTAGAGAATTTAGCTGTTAAAACATTAGCCAAACCATGAGTTTGTTGCTTGGTGTATTGAAACAAATAGCTGATTCCCTGTTGGTTAAGAACACAGAGCCTGAAGCCAGATTTCTGGAATCAAATCCTAGTTTTATCATTTCCCATGTGGCATTCTGATTTCTCACATATAAGAGGCATAAAAATGGCATCTTTCTCAAATGATCACTCTGAAGATTAAATGAATTAATATACACAAAGTGCTTAGAACAGTGCTTGGCAAACAGTAAACACTGCATGTTCTGGTGATTATTACTATTTTCAGTAAGTACTTTTTAACTGAACACAGACACATTGTAAATCATTTCCCAGTGAGTATTTAACTTGCATGCGCTATAGGGGGAAAAAGAGAAATAAATGACGGTCATCAAATAGTGATACAGTAATACTCCCTTATAACAGATTTTAGATGAAAATATGCTTAATCTTTGCCAACAGTGTTTCATCAGCAACAGAACAGCCACATAATCAGGTTTAACCAGGCAAAATGAAATTATCTAAACCTGATGCTCTTGCAGTATTTGGGGAAAAAAAACGATTTCATATTTAACAAATAAGACTTTTCAGTTTTAAGTACTTTTGCTAAGAAACTCAGAGTACTTTACAAATATTCTAATTAACCTCTGACATATTCATTGAAACAAGAGGCATTCACTGTTTCTATTTTTTAAATATATATTATTAAAACTATGTAGCAAGCTAAGATTCCAGAAGATTTAGAAACACAAAAATATCTGTCATTCAAATAGTTTCATTTAAGAATTACTAAGATTTGTGTCTTAAAAATGGAAAATCTAATAAATCCAACTACTACGAAAATAGTACTTTTTGACCTAACAAAAATAGACATTGCAGAAGAGGGCATGACAATGGACAGAACTCCGAAGTAAAGAGGAAAGAGACCCTAATTCTGTTCTGGCTCTTTCACTAACCAAATGTGACCTTCTGCATGTCTCCAAAGTCAGGACTTGCATAAGTAAAATGAAGGAGTTGGTCCAGAGAATAGAATGTAGGGGTTGAAGAATCCTTAAGGGAAACTCTTCTTGAGTTGAACATGAAGTTCTTTCTGTAGGCTTCAAAGGTGGAAAACGGACTGTGTCCTAAGGTGCTTGAATCACCCAGAGGTATTTCTAATAGTTAAAAAGTTATTCTGTAGCCACATTTTGGGAGTATTTCTGTATATCTACGCTCCTCGGCTTCTCAAATAGTCTATAATTCCAAATGTGGAATACAATGGAGTCCCACAAGAGCAAAATTTCTAAATAATGAAAGGGAATTTTAGCTGGAAGCCGAAGGGTGCTATTCTATGATCCATTTTGTTTACCATCACTAAGCTCCATCAAGAATGGCAGGAGGGTGTCAAAGAAATTTAGATTGTTTCCTGTATCTTCAACTTGACCAACTCCTCTACCAAGTGGTAGTTTTTTTTTACTGGGAACCAGTTCTACCCTCAATACTTCAAAGGAGTCCAGACTAGCTAGACTTCCCTTCTGGCACCACAGGGAGTTCAGGTCAAAAGCAACCTTCTACCCTGAGAAGAAAGAAGTAGATATGGTTGAATTAAATCCCATGACCTCCAGCTCCAAAGAACATCACTATGCCTATTGCAGTGTGAAGAACATGCCAACTCGCAAGACATGGTGTTACCAAGCTGTGATGAGACAAGAAAAGAAATTGAGAGTAGAAGTTGAGAATTTTTGTTCATAGATATTGTGGTACATGATTGGTGGATACCTTGAGTGTAGATGACCTTGTGGGCTATTGAGTGCTCTTGATGAGCCACATGTTATACAAGCTGAGTGCTAGCTAGATGTAGTAAGACCATAGATAGGTCTTTCATGTACTGCGAAATTAGACAACCCCCCACATCAGATAATTTGAGAACATACCTGATGGAGCTCAATGACAGGCTTGTAGGTTTTGAGTTGAATCTTTTCATCTCCCTCCATGTCCTTCAAGTCCTGAACTCCCCATACTTGTCCATTTACCATGAATGAACTTATAATTTACTTTGTTTTGTTTTCAACATCCTTAAACTGAAAATCCAGTTTTCTAACTATTTATAACATTCATTTTTAATAAAAGTTAAATGTGATTAAAAATGGATGTTTCGTGGGATTTTTTAATGTGGAGGCTGACTCTAAGTTTGTGTTAACATGATACAAAATAGCAAACTGCTTCAGGGAATAATATAAATCCATAAATTTAAGTTAGATTGTTACAGGCAGAGCAAATAAGATTAAAAATCAACCTCAGAGGAAATGTAGCAATAAGGACATCCACTTCCCCTAGATCACCATGGTCCAGTGGAAAGAGCATTGAATTAGATGTCGGGAGTCCTGGGGTCCCGTATTAGCTCCACTACTGACTAGTTCTGTGACTTTGATGAGTCTCCAAAACTTCTACACCAAAATTTCCTCCCCTGTGAAAACAGCAGCTTGAATGAATAAATTTCTAAAGTCTGTGACAACTTTAAAATCTCATACTTCTAAAAAAACTATTTTCACTTAACATAGTTTCCTGAAGGAGGAAAATTTTTCCCAGCTGTGCATTTACTACCAAAAGACAGACTGACATCCCTGTACTCCTTCGAGTAGTTCTTTATTACAAATTTAGCATTATCCATCTCTTAGAGGTTGAAATCACACACCAAATGAGACATTGACCCTGATCCCAAAAAACACGTCTTTGTTATGGACACATGAGCTCCAATTTGCAAATATCTCTGGGGTTGAGGAGTAATTCACAGGGGCCTAATCATGAAAGAATGGGTCCCATAAAATACCAGTATCTATAAGGTACTATTTATTGAATTGTTGTTTGTCTCACAAGACCTTTCTCAGGGGGATCTTCAAATGCCTAACAATCCAAAATAAAGCCATCTGTCCTCCCTTAACTCATAAAGCTTACAGCATTAACCCAGGTCCTAAATAGAGTTAGGAATTAACTGAGCCCCCAGGAACACTTGAGAATGAATAACCATGCCAGAGTTGATTCCACAGGTATTCCATTTATTGCTTATGGCCCCAAATCATGTTTTAAGCTTCTCTGCACTCCTAAGATGATAGACCCGATGCCTGCCAAAGAAGCTGTCTCATGTGTGGGGGCAGGAATTAGTTCAGAATTACCAGTAATTTCCATAATGTCTTTCATTTTCAAAATAAATGGAGGGGAGTGTTGATGCAAATGAAGACAAATTCAGAAAAAAATGGAAAAATATGGAAATTACAGAGTAAAATGTAAAATGCCTAATCATAAATCATTACTCAAAAGACTAGAAAATCCATACCCAAGCAATATGAAAACTAAGGCAGCATACTTTAACAAAGAAAGTATGATAATGAGATAATGGAATGTATAGATGCAGATATCATAAGCATCATATTTATGGTTTATTATTGAATCTATCAAAAAGCTGGAGAATAAGGGGAAAGACAACATTATAGAACACTTGGAAATGAAATATTCAGTCCTCATTTTCTAAAATATAGTTGCAATTAAAATTTAGTATGTACATTTAAAAGTATATAAGTACAGTATGAAGAATTTTCTGATCTGAATTTCAACTTGAAAAGAACATTTATATTCTAAGTTTTCCAGAGGAGATACGAATGAATGGAAGTTCTTTCATAAACAAAGCAGCAATAGCATGTGATTTATCTCAGGGGTGCCCCCAGCAAAGGCTGTATCAGGTCCAGAGACGTACATACCAGAAAATAGTAAAACAGTGCCTGCTGAAGTTGAAGGGATGAAGGGGAATGGAGTCAATGAGGAGAGTCCTGGAGTGAGCTAGTCATTCCTTGGCCCAGTATGCCTTGAGAATTTGTTCTTAGTGACCACAGTCCATTAGGTAAATACCGTCATCGACACCAGTGTTCTTTCTTCCCTAACAGAAAGCAATATAAGGACTTTGAGCCAATATCTTATACCATTAATCGGCAAGATCTCCTCCTTTTCTTCCATAGCTGCCTCAGAACTTCCAGTGTTTTCCTGTAGTAATTGGGCTCTTCTCAACTACCAAACTGAAGTCCAGGGATCCACCATACTGGTTCTCTACCTGAAAAGAGAGACTCTCTATACTATTTGGATCACTGGGATCTTGAGTAGCTTTAGGACGCATTTTCTCAGCACTCCTCTGCTGGTGGGTGTTCTTTCTTTCCCTGCAGAAATCAAAGATATCCACCTATGAGAAGATGTGGGCCTTTATGAGCAGCAGGCAACAGACTGCCCTGGTTAAAAATAGTGATGAAGGAATCCAGCGAGTACTCACCACTGACTACGCCCTGCTGATGGAGTCCACCAGCATTGAGTATGTGACACAGAGAAATTGCAACCTCACTCAGATTGGGGGCCTCATTGACTCCAAAGGTTATGGAGTGGGAACACCTATAGGTAAGAGAGGCAAGGCATGAACCAAGACTGACGTGAGCAATGTCAATTATGAAGGATAGAAGGGAGTAAACTCAGAGATATCTACTTCACACTCTGAGAAGTTCTACAATACCTATGGTGGACTAATCAATAAGGGAAACATCCATATAGGTCAGAGACAGGTTTTGAATTGACAATTCCCAGTTATTTAACTTAATGAACTTTCAACCCACTGTTTCTTTCAAGCTCTACCATTAGATACCTGATTGAATGTGTCAACTTTCTTATTTTTCTCTCAAAAAATATCTTTAAAAGAATATCTTCCTGACTAATCCTCTTGACATTATTGTCTTCGGTACCTATACATGCCTATCTAGTTATTCTATCTTAAATTTTATTGGAATATAACAAAATTAATTGTGCATATAGATGCTGAAAGTTGAAAGGTTAGAATTCTATATCTATAAAAGAAGAAAGAAGAGGATTAAATTATAATTCTTTTGCAATATGTTAGATATAATCAAGGATAACTATCTAAAACCCCCAAATATTCCTACTTCTGTATTTTGTGCTACTGTTTTCCCTAGGGATATTATTGACTTGCAGGCATACAAATCCATATAACAAGGTTTTCTTGCATTCCTAACACATAGAACTGTGTTCTATATTTAAGGGAAAATTACAAGCTCTCTCTCTCTATAGAAAAACTGTGTCATTGGGTACGGTGGTAATCTGCTTTTCTCAAGTGAATGATTAGTAATTTTGTGGTAACATTTCCAAAGGAGAGAAATCAGGGGCCACCTTAGTCTAATAAGGATAGCCTAATAAGCAGATATCTTGGTTACAGTCAAGTCATATTATTAAGGATCCAAGATAGATTAGTTTTGCTTATTTATATTATTATTTTTGTTGTTTGAAACAGATTATCCAGTTCAACCCTCAACATTAAACAGAGCACAAACGCAAGTGCTTTTAGAGGCTAAGGAGACACCATAACTAAATAAACTTGTTTGCCTGAAAAACCCATAGGGAATGGTAGCAACTACGGAAACTTAGAGACTATGTGGTCATTCGAAGGCAGCAGCTGCCTTTCGAGCTAGTCAATTGCATATGTGGGAATTTGAATACAAGTTTGTTAAATGTTCCATTTTTCATTTAAAAAAATCAGATTTTAGGAGGACTGTCCAAAATTTTAGAACATTTAGCCCCAAATTCATTTAAAAAAAGACTACATATCTTATATTCAACTTTTGATCAATATTAATTAACCAGATAAAGATCAACTTTCTTTACCTTTTATTATGAATACACAGCCAATTTGATTCCCTGCTGTCTAGCTGTTGTTAGAAATATATGCTATGGAGAAATTAACTTTATTATTATTATTATTATTAACACTGTTATCAAGAATGAATTCTAAATAAATCCAAAAAATGATTGAATTAGAGAACCTATAACTACTTTCTTGTCCCTTTATTTTCAGTAACTTTCCCTGATGAAAATACCAATATTGGTAGTAAAGTGTATATGTATATATATATTTTTTCCCAAATGGTAAACTCTCCTTTGATTAAGTGAACATGTTCTGTAGGAGGCTCAGTGGGATTATTAGACACTAATTAAAAGAATGCTGTGACTCTTTTTGTAAAACAATCTACTATCTCCCTAACCAACCTCTGTCACCTCATTTTCCATAATAGGTGTGAGGAGAGTTAGACAGATGCTATTTTTTTTTATATCCCACAACTGTTGATTTTAGTTAAATGGACCAAAAGCCAGACAAAAGTTCTAGGAGTGGGTTGCCTTTACCTGAGTCTTCAAAATCAAGACCCTAAGATTGATTTCGTTATATTGTACATCTTCTCAGAGGAGCAACTGTGGTTCCTTAGTAGAACTATGTTTAGATTAAATTACAGAGTTGAAAACTGTACTTTCCTCATTTTATCTTCCACCTCATAAGCCCATCTTGATCACCTTCAACACTACTCCTTGTTCACCAAATTTTCTACTTGGTAATGATGAGAGAAAATAGCACTGTGTATCATTCCTTCTGAGAATATTTGTACTTTACTATGATACTTTTAATGAACATTTCTTCTAATGAATGAATATAACACTGAAGTTAAAGTTTGGGTGTAGGGACAATGGAAAGGAAGCAAGGGGCTTCTTTCTGCAACAGTCCTAAATTAATGCAGCAATTTGAAAATGACTTTGCCCTCATGTAAATGAAGCTCAACGAGTATCACTGCATTGTATATTATATGATATAGAGATTTGAGTGTTCCAATGCAGTCTACTTTTTTCCAGCCTCATCCATACTCTGACACACAAGTTCCAAAGTTGAAGAGCTCTTTCCCCTCCCTAGATGAAAAGAAATGCACTCCAAGAATTTTTCATACTGGTTATAAACCTGTCAGGCTTTCAAACCAAAAACAATGAAGGAATAATTGGAACAGATGGCAGACCTCAGAGAAAATCCATCCATTGGGAATACAGCTGTTGGATAAATTTGTGAGATGTTTCTTCCATGATGAATTGACTCTTTAAGAAAGCTCAGTTGCTATTCAGGAAGATCTGTGTGTATACATATATATTTTTTCAAGTGACTTGTAATAAATCACTTCTGATGTCACTCAGTCCACTTAAGCAACAACAACAAGACTGAAGCTAACATATATACAGACACAAAAAAATTCTCCCCACAATTCTGGTCTTGCCCTCCCTGACTCCCCGAAGGAGCTAAACTCTTTCCCACGGTCAAAGATTGGCAAAGTCGGCTCAGTCACAACACAAAATTGAAAACTTTGCTTCTTTGAGACTCTCAGGACAGAAGCTCTGGAAATGTGCCTCCTAAGGGATTTAAAAATAAAACTTCAAGAGAATGAGAGCAGTTACAGCTTAAACAGGTTACCAAGAGGCTGGAAATTACCTTCCTTAGAGAACAACGTTAAATGGAGATCCGATCCCCATCTGTCTGAAATGTTTTAGGTATTGTGCAGCCTGAAGGCAGAAGGAGAGCGTCAGTCAACACTTATTGAGTGCCCACTGTGTATACTGATTACAGCAGCAACCGCCACTATAAGAATCATTCTTAATGCTCTTCAAAGCATTTTCTGCGCATTAAAGTGAAGCTCTCCTGGTTCACTTAATTGCTCACATGCTATGACTATGTTAATGATGCTAATTTTGACACTAACCATTATTCTGGGGGTGTTTAAGCAAGCAGCCAATATCTTTTAATTTGGCTTATAAAAGTCATTTTCTCACCAAAAAATATCTATTCTTCTAATTGACAAGCCATAGTCTAACCCCAAAACATCTTGCCTTTCTTTTAAACTTGATTTTGGGTACTGACAATCACTTTAGGAAGTTTTGTGAGGGAAGAAAGAAAAATGACACATGCCACAATGTTAACCTTCTGCTTTTCCCACATAAAACATACCACAGAACATAAGGTTTGTGTATGTGGAGGCTGAAGGCAGGAAGAGGGACAGACTGTGGGGTAGAGCAAGCAGCTTTTAGGGAAATAACACTAGGTAAGAAGTAAGGGGAAATGAGTTAAGTCCTTGCCAGTAACTAGTACTTTTACTCATACTCTCACATTCTAAATTTCTTCAAGGCTAAAATACATGGACTGGTCTATATGATTTTTAAGATCTCTTTTGGTTCTAAGATGTCCATTTTTCTATTTTCTATTTGATTTTTACATTTTTTTAAATTTCTGCTAAGAAGAACTCTTTAAAGTTTCCAGCAGAAAGAGTGAGGGTATATTACCTTTCTACTGAGTAGAAGAAATACTAACAAAAATTCTTAGCATCCAACGAGAAATTGAGTAAACCCATCTTACCATCTTTTAAAATCTCCCTTTGCATTAACTATCCACTATCCCCTGAGTCTTGAAGTCTTTTCCTTCTCACATTCTCCCAACATCATTTGGGGAAATGGAGAGAGAAAGTAGAGGATGATGTTGGGAGAATGTGAGATAGGACTGGAACTGGGAAATGTCTAGCTGCTGCCCTAGGAAGAAGATAAGATGGCACTGGTGACTGTCTAGCCAGGCTGTCACAATATTAGACAACTGAGAAAAAACAATCTAAACAGTGAAATCCGCCAACATGGGAAAAGATTTATGGGAAGCTCACCAGAAGCAGGGGTATGTCACAGAATTCCCAGCTCAGCTTTTCCTTGTTTAAAAGGAACCGACAGTCTGAGCAAGCGTTAATCTTGGCATGTCAGCTATCCACTTAACAATTCCTTAGAGCCTTCAAAATACAGAATTCAACCTCTATGCCCTTTGCCAGTGTGCGGATTGGGGTTTCCCAATAGCCATAAAGTTGTTACCTTTAAGACAATAATCCTTCTTGACATCGTCAACCTTTTGGTGACCAATATCCAAATGACCTTCCTTACAGGCTCTCCTTACCGGGATAAAATCACTATTGCTATTCTTCAGTTACAAGAAGAGGGGAAGCTGCATATGATGAAAGAGAAGTGGTGGCGGGGGAATGGCTGCCCCGAGGAAGACAACAAAGAGGCCAGTGCTCTGGGAGTAGAAAATATTGGGGGCATCTTCATTGTTCTGGCTGCTGGACTGGTCCTTTCTGTATTTGTAGCCATTGGGGAATTTATATACAAATCACGGAAGAACAATGATATTGAACAGGTGAGTCATCACTTTCTAAGACTAGGTAGTTTTAGTTTGCATTATCTGTCTTAAATTTGGGGGTTTAAAGATGCCTGCCCTTTTTGGTAACAGTCTATTGAATTAGATGCCCAGAAGAGCCATTTCTGAGTTAGAGCAAAGAGCTATTGAATCCCTGCCAGGTGCCCCTGGCATTGCAGCCCCATCATTTATTAATGAGAAGAAGGAAGCACCTTATATACTAAATCCAATTAGCACTATTTGGAATGGCAGTGCAGAAATTCCAAACTCAGTTAATTTCTTGGACAATTATTTCCTCTTAAGATAGAAAACCTAGATAAAGCAAGCAAGAAATAAATCCAAAATTGGAAAAGTTATAAAAAGATCTTTGAGAGAAATGTTACCATCCTTTCTTTAAGTCTAGATGCTGAGCACATGTACTAATGCAAAGCAATTTACATAAAGATATAAATGTAGTATTTTGTAGATGAGCGTTTACCTCTCTCGAAATATGATTTGTAAAAAGATAATTCACCAATTTTGGGGGGCCCAGGAATATGTTAAATTATACAGAGTGACAACAAAACATACTGGAGACTTTATTTTCCCAAATCGTATTTAGGATTATAGTTTATTTCAGTAGTTGATCATTTTTGCCTGTCACTTCTATTTTTGATAGAAATCATACCAGGAACTTACACCATCCTGAATAAGATGATTATATTAAAGAGAATACCTTCATAAACATACTAGAATAAAGAAAGTACAAAGCTCATGCCGATTATGGTGCATTAGGCCACCCATTCAATTTAATGTTACTGTTAAAATTTTGAGGCTATGAACAATTATTAACAGGGCTAGTTTAATGCTCAGTTGTCACTGTCCTGAAATTAATAATTTTATAATGGGGTTCCACATTTTCACTTTGTACTGGACCCCACAAATTATGTAGCCAGTTCTGATTAATAATCCCATACCAGTCCCACTTCCTTTAAGTGGAAACTCTCCTTACAGTCCCAAAGCTGGGAGTGATTGATTATAACCTGGATTAACCATAAATATTTTCCCACAATTACAAGTCAATTGTGAGAACATTAAGCACCCTTTCTTGTTAGAGAAAACTATCTTTGCTTAAAGGGGAAAATGGACTGTTCTGCTTGGTTTTAACTTTCAATTTACTCTTGAGGTGTCTTGTTTTATGCAACTAATTTGAAAAATAAAAGCTTGTATATGTTATGCTTTAATGTGCTTCTCATAACTGCCAGCTTCATTTTATTTAAATTTTCATTTAAACATTCATTTTTGCTTCTGATTTATTCATTCTTTTCCATATTTTTCTCATTTCTTTTGCATGCAAGGCTTTTTGTTTCTTTTATGGACTTCAGTGTAAGCAAACCCATCCAACCAACTCTACTTCTGGAACCACTTTATCTACGGATTTAGAATGTGGCAAATTAATTCGAAAGGAGAGAGGGATTCGGACACAGTCCTCAATTCATACTGTGTAATCAGTTAAAGGAAAAAAAGTATGCCCAGTAGAAATTGTCTCTGCTAATTGGTGTTGTTGAAGATATCTGTATCCACTAAGCATAAATAGCCACAATTCCCTACCCCTTTGAGATAGCAAAACTCATGGACTCTAGACATTGAACTCAATGCACTGAGAACAGTTGTGTGTTCTGTGTTGAAATTGAGGTGTATTAGGGTTAAATAAACTCCCAAGATATGTGTATTTTCCAAAATCTGCTATACCATCAAGACAATGGTTATCTTAGTTCTATATTCATGCATTAAAAATAAGCAAGTCTTTCCTCATGAAAAAGTAGATCCAGACTTCCAACAGTGCAAAGCATAAAAACAAAATGCAAATATTGTGGAATTGTTTTCATCTTTGTGGACTTTTTTTCTTCTCTTTCCCTCTCCCTGTTCCTTATGTTTTGTAGAGCCACGTATTCAAACTACCCAAGCCCTATCTTTTTGTAGTAACTCCATAACAATGTTGATATTCAACTCAGGTTGATTCCACTATTTAAACTGTATTATTTACATAAAGACTCAAAGATGTCTTGGATTTTTAAAAAAATTGAAAAACGTGATCCAGAAAATGAAAAATAAACTTGAAACCTCTGGCATCACAGAAGAGCTTTAGCTAAATTGAACATCACTCAGGAAGGCACAACACAGTCAAGAATGATCCTTGGGTAGAAATTCATTATCATTATCCTGTAACATTTACTTGACAGTCCTCTGTAGGTTCAGATCGTATGCTCAGAGTCTCTAAAGGACTGTGATTTTTTTTTTCATGTTACAGATTATTTCTTGCAAGCTCCAAAGAAGATCCTAAACTAGGAACTAATGCATAACATCTTCTATTTTCCACTTACTCACTCTCACTCTGCATTGACAAACGTCTTTTCACAAGACGTTCTTTTATTCCCTTCCTACTCACCCAGGATAGAGTGGTTGTCCTCATGGCAATCTTTTCTGAGCATTACCACTTTCACACTCACTTCTCTGGACCCTTAGTCATTATCAATTCATTCCAAGTGTATTGGGGAGAAGGGCAAGGAGGAGAAAATAAATAGATGAAAGAATTTCCACACACATTACAGATCTCTGGAGATTTATTTTACACCTGCACTCAAAATGTTGTAAATAACTCTGTCTCAGCTTGGTGACATAGAAAACCAACTGCATACTTAATTTGTTCTTATGAAGGATATCTTCTGTCCCTCTGAGCTTCTTTTCCTCTTCACCATGAGTAGGGGAATTGAAGATGCCTTTCATCTTCCCTCAATATGGAATAAGTTGGTCTTTGTTCTCTTTAATGGGATTACCTTTTGACATATGATTTTAGCCCCCAAAACATATTTCTCAGAAGTAAAGATAAGCCATCTGTGCAATCATGTAGCATTTTGCCTTCTCTTTGCTTAGCTTTAAGTGGGTTTCAAATTTTGAACCACAGGTCTCTCCAGTCAATGTTATATTTCTCCAGTAAAGCATGTTTAGAAAAGTTGACTCTTGCCCTGGTTGTTTCTCAGTCTTGCTTTCTTCTTTAAATAAAGGTACTTTTAAGATAATATCTATAAATTACACCAACATTTATTTACTATTATTGAAGCAAAAGCACCAGAATTTGTCCTAGGTCAGAATTTGCATCTTCATAATCAATAGAGTCAGGTGTTGGAATAAATATTTTATTCATAATTCATTGATTCTGTACATAGAAATCACAAATTATATACGCTTATATTCCAAGGGCTATTTAATAAATCAAAGATGCTACCAAAAAATTATAAGGGTGATTGTTGAAGTTTAGATAATCAAGATTAGTAATAACATAATTCACTTTTCTACAGAGACTATCTTTTAAAATTGTAACTCAGAGGTTTGGATAAAATTAATATTTGTGTGCCACTTCAATCTGTATCCTACCTACTCCTGATATTTATATGTTATTTTACAATTTTCAAAATGTCTTGAGATATTTGAAAAGATATAGCATTACAGTTAATCCTTTAAACAATTTTATTTCAGCTTTACTAACAGAGAAATAGATATTAGTCAGCAGCCTGGAGTCCTAGACTTTAGAATCAGAAGAGAATTTTCAAAATCAACCAAACTTAGGTGCAGGTTCTAGTATAGCCACATGCTGAATGATCATAGACAAGTGACTGAATTTCTTAGCCTTGGTTTCTTAATATGTAACACCAGGATATAATTTCTACATGATAAGGTTATATTTGAAGGAGTGTCCTTCACAATGGGTCCCATTGGAAACTGTTACCCAAATAAGATTTTCCTGATCAAGGAATCCACGGAGCATTATTCTAAACATTCCTTTACCACATGATATCTCAGGGTGTTTAATATGCTATAATGTTTTGGGAGTTTTCTTTTTGTGTGTGTGCATTGGGAATTTTCAACAAGATTGAAAAGTATTCAGTATTCCCCACGCTTATTAGATAACAGAATTTATTTTTCCCCAAAAGCATCTTGACAGACCATTGTTCTATAGATCATACTCTAGAGAACGCTGGTATGATGGTTTGCATCTCATCCAGTGATAATGTACACAACACATTAGCCATGCCCATCACATAACTGTCATTTAATAAACAAGAGTTTTGGTTTGGGGGTAATTTTTAATTTCTCTGAGCTTCAATTTCCTCAGTTGTAAATTGAAGGTAATCTGTTGACCTATATTTACTAGTAGAATTAAATGAAATAATATCATGGCATAGAAAATGAGTTCATTTATAAGAATCCTGTTAAAAGATTCTGGTTAGCAGATGTTAGTTCCTTACAGAGAATTAAGTATTATTCTCTGGTCAGGTGGACAGTAAGTACAATTTACCATGAAACTTAATACAGAGTCAGTTTGGAAAGGAAGTTTTCCAGTTTAGAGGTTCAAACTATACCTAAAACCATATTTCCTTATACAAGCATTAAAAATCAAGGGCAGAGAAGGACCCAAATCAGCAATATATGAGGCTCTAGTAGAAGTTTTGAACCTTGTCTCTAGAAATTCTATTTTGATTATTCTAGAATGGAGGCAGGACAATAGCTTTTTTTTTTTTTAAGATAACCAGTTGATTCTATCATGTAGTAGAGATCTAAAGCATTATATCCATATAATTGGCACTCAGTAAGTCACTGATGTTTACTGATTGATTTTAGAGGTATGACCACTAATTCTAAGTAAGATATACAGCACATATTTGGCATTCAATGTTCAATAGACCCTCTCTAGAGAGAATGAAAAAAGAAACTGCACATCTTTGAGATAAAAATTTCATTATATTCAATTGACAACCTTCATATTTAGTTATGGGAGCTAAGCCTATGCCAAATGATCAAATCAGAAGTTTAATTGGTCTCTTCACTCTTTTTTCCCCAAGGACCTCCATACATTTCAGAAATATAGGTTCCTTACACTCCCTTCTTTCTCCTTCTATACATGCCCTAGATAACCAGTTCTTAATATCAAGTAAATAACCACTGAGACCACAGTGACCCCACCAAGGGCCGTTGCATTTTAGTGAAATTTAGGAAAAAAGGGGGTGGGGGGCTTGAACATGAAAAAAATTTTCCAAACTCTGTTTTTACATCATTAGTTCTCAGACTTTGGTGTGCCTCAGAATCACCCAGGGAAATTACTTAAAATACTGATTATAGGTTTTATCCCCATTGATTCCTTCTCAGGGATTGTAATCCAGGAACAGGCATTTTTAACAAAATCTGGAAGTAAATGCTTAAAATACTTTGCACATTAGTATTTAATAAAAATTAGCTTAAATAGAGCAGTTTTCTCCAAAATTAGGTCATGTACATGAGGTTTTATTAAAACTATCTTTGGTACAAGAGGTTTGTAAAATAGCTTTTCTTACATGAGTTTTCTTCCCAACAATCTTAAATATAAGTGTTTAAAACTGTTGGTAAGCATGAGTTTTCTTTAAAGCTAGATGGCTGGGATGCTTAGCTTAAAGAAGAGACAATCTGTGGAAGGCATGAGTAATGTCTTCAGATAGCCAAAATGCATTTGCATAGAATGAAGAGTGTTTCTTGGTCCAGAGCCACAACTAAAACAAGTGAATGGATGTAAAAGAGATTTCATATAAAATACAGCAAAATATTTCTAATAATTAAAAAAAATAGAGCTAGATAGAATGCAGCAATTTGACTTCAAATTAAATGTTAAGAATGAGATTTTATTAACACTGGCAGTTTTTCTGTGGATTATGCCTGAAAGGAAGACTGTTTCAAGTTAGCAAGAGAGCAGAGAGATATGAAAGGTTGAACAAGTAAATCAAGAACTATGGAGCCCAGAATGTTGTCTAATCTGGTTCCTGACAAGCCTGTTTATAAGCCAATGCAATAAGAAAAAAACGAAATAAAAGCTGATTTTGTCTTAGACTAAAATTATAAACTGAATTATTTGAGGGTTTTTTCAGCAAAATTGGAACTACCTAAGGAACACATGGTGGGTAGAGATAATGTTCTTAGAAAATTCAGCTGGATCATATAGTTAAACCTTTCCCCAAAATTATTTCCAAATACCTTACTGAATTTGACTAGCACTATATCATGTTCTATGTAAGCCATCTATGGCAAAGCAGCAAAACAATGGTTCCCAATTAGCTTCCAAGCCCATAACCCTTTACATTATAAGGTCTATTTCCCAGTAAGCAATTTAAAAGTAGCCTGGCCTTGAAAAGCAAAAGGAAAGCAAAGCATTCTTACTTCTTGCACTATTTTCTGCACATCTGAAAGTGCCAAATGGCATTATTAATTAACTCTTATAGATAATGAAAAATTTCTGCTTGATGCTGCAGTTTTAACTTGCCTTTAGGAACCATCTCATTATGCTTCCCACAGTTATGGAATTTTATATGCACAGATGCACAAGCATATTAAAATCATTTTTGTTTTCAAAATCCTCTCCATAGAGACTGATATCATGGAAAATGGGATTCTCCTTTAAATTTTCAAAGAAATTCTATTTGCACAAATAAGAACATTTTTGTGATAGAAAACCAAATGTTCTGTGTAGTTTCACATGCTACAGAATCTGAGCTTTGTAATTGGCAACCCAAAAAGGGCTAATTGGCCAAATTGCACAATACCACCATGTCTCCATATCACAACATACACATCCAGATACACATAAAAATAATGAGTAAGACCTGAGTGATGTAAAGAAGTTACTGTTGTTGCTCCATTTATCCACTAAGTTTAAGGTAGTAGGGTCAGAATTTTCTTCCTGTCCAATTGTTTAACTGAAGTGCTTAGAATTCAAACATTCGGATATTTCAACTAAAAAAAAAAAAATGGTACCCTGATCACTTAGTCTTTACCAACCATAAGAACTAAGAAACTACTGTCCACAGATAACCCACCCTATGTTCACATTTATCTTAAGTCCTAAGTCACTTGGCACATTATTATCTGATAATGTGCCTCCAAGTGTCCTCAGCTTCATTTCTTCCGTAGTCTGGTCACTTTATTTAGAAAATGATTTGGAGAACTCTCAGTAGGTTGTTTCTGTAATTGTGGAAAGAGGCTTTCCTTTGCCTGGAAACCCAAACATTCATCAATTCACGAGAGGCCAGGAAGCAATTAATAACCATTTAGAAATAACTTTTCCAGGGTACAATGGTAGTGTCTTCTAAATCAAACAAACTCTAAAAGGTATAAATGGCTCAGTGGAAATGTGACCTGGGAATCACAAGCCAAGAATGCAGGTGTCTGTGCTGTTACTGAATGGGTACGTGACTTTGGGCAAGTCAGTCTTCTTCCCTCACTCTCAGTCTCCCCATCTGTGGAATTAGGGGGTGACATATAAAGTTCTCTTCCAGCCACAATATTTTTTAAGTTTAATAAAAAGTGGGAAAGAAATAAAAATATAGAAGCAAGACCAAAAAAAAAGAAAAAAAAAGTTTTGGCCAAATGTAAATGTAAATAATATTATGCAATTACCTTGGTCATATTAAATTCTTATTGCCATAAGTAGAATTACCTATCCCTGCCCATGATGCAGGATGGAATGGTTCACTTTGGATATAGAGAAAACCAACTTCATGGCATCAAAGAATGAAACAGTTCTCATCCACTCATAAGCAAAGCATTACAAACACAAGGAAGGCTACAGAAGTAAAATCATTCTAGATGCTGATGAGCCCACAGGATAGGTAAAAATAATAACAAAATAAAACAAACAAATGTGTCAGACAAAGACATATAGCTAGAAGTTCTTTGAAGCTATGGAACTGATTACATTCTCAATCACAACTCAAGAAAGGGGATATCAATGGGACTGGAGTGCATGGGGGAAAACTATTCTGTAAATGGAACTTAAATTCTACTAAAGACAAAGGGAAACAAAGAAAAGGTTGATGTGCTCTTATTGTCTATTGCTTTTACCCCTACCCTCCACCACCTTAAAGAATCAAGGTTTTTTATATGTATTGCTTCCAAGCCAGACATGAATCAAACTTTTAGCTTTTGAATTTTAAGTAGACTTTACAGATTTGTAGCATAGGCAAAAATCTTGAAGACCATGGCTTTCAGGTTAAAGAACCAGATGTTTCACTGAGTAAGTTAGGTGTTATAATTCATATAGTTTATCTTTAATTAACAGGATCCAAAACCCAGAGCCCCGAAGTTGGAGAAATGCACAAAATGATATTTTCCTCCCTCGTGTTCCAATATTAACCAGTTTTTGACCCTTCTTAGGAAAGGGTCTAAGACCCTTTCCTAAGACCCTTCTTAAGAAAGAAGGGAAGAATGGGAGGAAAGTCATTAAAACTTGATGGTACCAGAAGTCTTGAGAAAAGGCTTCATGACCATCCCTGAGCCAAGTTCCAACTTGAGGACAGGAAAATAGAAACCTCAGAAAAACTCAGGAAGGATCCTAAACAGAAAATACTATTTTGAGGTTCAGAGGGTGTAACCCAGGAGATGGCAAAACTTGAGAGAAACTTTGCATCCAACTGTCTCCAGAATGGTGGAATAACAAGGTCTAAGCCATGAACACTGAACAGCTTCATACTCCTGCTCTGTCCTAGAGCGTCTCAGGGAAACAGTGAAAACTCCATGATGCTTCCCAATGAAGAGCTTTGTGGAAGAGGCAAGAGAACCACTGGACTGAAAGAATTGAGGTTGGAGTAGAAAAGACTCAATGTGACATGAAGACCATGGTGGGGCTACAAGCATCTCAGAGAACACAGCAGAGAGAGAGTGCAGCATCCAAGATTCCCTAGGATACCACACCCCAGTGGAAGCCAAAGGATAGAGCATGGCCATAGACTAGCTTCTCCCACTATCACAATGCCCAGGCTCTCTATTAAACTCTCCTCTACCCAGATGCACCTGGGAAAGAAGAGGAATAGGGAGATGGGGAGAGACTCATTTTAACTGAGCCATTAGCCAAAAGAAACTTAATTTTAAATGACGAGTGAGTTACCTTGAGCTGATAATACCCATTAGCAGACAGGGATCTCTAAGCTAAGGTGGGATCTGTTATTTTTTTTTATGGTATCAGATAGTTTTCTTGCACACCTTAATTTACAGCTTGAGAAAAAATGTACAGCCCCTACATAAGGGCATAAGCTGGTATTGCAAGGACTCCATGGTAGCTCACACATGCACTATGGACAACTAAAACCCCCCATCAGGCTCAATTTACCTCAAGGCTAAGGCCATTCTGTATATGAGAAGGGGCATGCAAAAAAATTCTTAGAAGTTTATTTTTATGGCTCCAACTCTGCCTCTGAGTTGCTGAAAGGACCAGGCCCTCTTGTCCATATGGTAATGGAAAGCCTGTCCTCATAGGATCACCTCAGGCCTTCAACATGGATGCCAGGTCAGGTACATATTGGTACCTAGACCAATATTCAGAGAAAATATGCAGGCTCTGAGCTTATAATAGGGGCTGAGGCAGGCTCAGGTGATGAAGGGAAGCCAGAAAGAAGACAGAAGGCCAAAGAAGACTGTCACATTGGCCTCGGATGATGACTCCAGACAGGAGAAAGGCACTGTGGGTCCTTTGGGTTGGCATGCAAACCCACATTTCTGCCATTTTTAAGCAAAGAGAGTTGCTTACTTCTGGATATGTCCAGCCCCCCCTGAGGCTTATCCTTAGAGCAAAAACACTTTCTGCTCTCTGGTCATAACACTTGAGTGGGCCACTTTGCAGCCACTTTCATACCCACTCTCGAGCAATGGAAAGTTTCAGCTGCCCTTGAGCAACGTTCAGAAGCCATGGGAGACAAAGGACAATCTCCAACTGGCCTGATGATCGGTTTTGATGCCATTTCTGCACCCTAGTGACTGCTTCCATTGAGTCTGAGATAGAGAGTGGGCACAATTTCCCTGCGTTTTCAGATTCCCCCATCTACTAAGCTGTCCCACATTTATTTGCCTTATCTTACCCCATGGGAGTTTAACCCCAAAAGTGGCAAGTGAGGGGCTCATTCTCTGGTATTCTTCAGCATCTAGGCTCTCCCAGCCCCTAGCTGGATGATTCTCCTTGAAAACAGATAGAGAACTGTCCTAGCTTCATACCCCATCCCCAGTCCCACTGGCTGGACCCTGAAGTCTCTAAGGCAAACTTTTACAATTCAAAGTGCCTTCTTTTTCCTTCTTTCAAACACAGGGCTGTTGTAATTAATAGCTTCAAAGACTGCAGTGGTTTCAATAGATCCACAAAAATCTATTTAAAAACTCAAACCTGCAAATTTTACTTTTTTTTCTGTCATCCCTACCCTGAGGGCAATGCATATAAAAGCTCTTGCTATGACTTTAAAAGTGGAAAAAGGGTTCAGATTCAGAAGATTTGGAAAAAGCATATGGATTAATATCAAAATGGAGTACTGCTCCAGTGTTAACCTCACTTTTCAAAGTTTTCCATGAAATTATACCTAATGTTAGAGAAGAATGAACTGATACCTAACAGTTTGGGTGTAGAGCCCTGAGCAGCCACTCCAAGTGAAAACTTTCTTTAAGAATTCTAAAAAATAAATAAATAAACAATATATATTTATATATATATAATTTTTATATATTTTATATATATATTTATATATTATTTATATTATACATATATATGTGTGTATATATATATATATATATATATATATATATATACTCCACTATACACTTATGTTTATTTTAATGGAAGAAAAACTTTTCTAAATACAATCTGTAATAAAGATGGACCACAGAAAGATGATCCTCATGTACCTGGTGTTACTGAGTAACTGTGTCCCGCACAGGTGTAGGTTTATGGTTCAAAGGATCTCAGATTGGAAAACAGGGAATTCTGGGGTATGCATTCATGCAAAGAATTAGCTTACATCTAGGATCTGAGAGAGCAAAGATGTTGTCATCAAGCCTCAAGTGCGGGGGCAAAAAAAGGTAAGATAGAGGACTTGAGAGGGAAAAGGATATAGAGATGGTGACAACATAAAATTCAAAGGAGCTAGGAAAATGAGTTAGTGGGATTGACAATCTGTAGCCAAAGGAAAGATAGGGCTAAAGGGAGTGGAGCGCCACTTTAAATATTGAAGGTGCAGGAAAATGGGCTGGGTAATGAGTGAATTCTGGGTCATAGGTGGCGATAAGGAGACCACATCTTAAAGTTCTAGTTCAGTATCTAGATTTCCTCTACCCCCAAATTTGGGGCACAGTTGAGGAGATGAGACTCAGCTCTCTCATTATCTTTCAGGCACAATTAACCATAACCACTATTCTGGAAGATGATATGATGGCTGACTCTCAATCTCTCAAATTTAAGTCCAAGAATAGTTGCAGAAGAAATGGCCCAGGGATTCTGAATGAACCCAGAAAACGGATAAAACAAGAGTAAATGGTAGCCAAATTGATGAGTTCTGGGATACAAGAACTTCACACATGGCTACTCCAACAATTCCCCTCCCCCTTCCTTAACATAATTAGTGGGAGATCATTGGAGCTTGATCTCTGCTTTTAGATCATCAATTATCCTGTGAATACATAAAACATGTATGCAGATAGGTGACCAGACTTTCCAAAGTCTTAAGGTAACAAATGTATGAATAAAATTCTTTCATCCTTATTCCTTAAAAAGTTTCCTGACATTTTGGACACTCCACATTGAACCTCAGGGTTTAAAAATGTTAAGGATATGAATGCTTAGAACTTCTTCATAAAAAGAAACAAATCAGGGCGCCTGGGTGGCTCAGTTGGTTAAGCCACTGCCTTCAGCTCAGGTCGTGATCCCAGAGTTCCAGGGTAGAGTCCTGCATTGGGCTCCCAGCTCTGTGGGGAGTCTGCTTCTCCTTCTGACCTTCTCCCCTCTCATGCTCTCTCTCACTCTCTCTCTCTCTTTCAAATAAATAAGTAAAAATCTTAAAAAAAAAAAAAGAAAGAAATCACTGAGACACTCCCTCCACAGAATTGTGATAGTAATTTGACCAGACCAAGAAAATAAGAACAATGATAATCTCATTATTTCTCAGTAACCTGTTCCTTGATTTCTATATTTCACTAAAATTTGGTCTATTTTACTAAAAATGGTCTTTACAAAAAGACTTCAGATTATAGCTTGCTTTCAAATTAAAGCAGATCTATATAAAATGGAAGATTTTATATCTGTAAGATGACACAAATATTATCTACATCTTTCTTCAGCACTTAATGTGAAAATTTATTAGACAATGTCACAGACCACTTCGTTTGTCTTTAAATAAAAAGCCCAATAAAGTAGCAAGAGAAACCTATTCAAAATGTAAGGTGTAGAGGAATGCATTCCAAGCAGTTCTTCTAAATGTACCAATGAATAAAAGCACTGAATGCATAAACGTTAAATACACAATAACAAATCAATCTGATATTCACAATCTGATGCCAAGTTTGCAACTAGCAAAGCCATTCCCAGTCAGCTAGCCTTGATCCTTTCGATATTGTAAACTCAAATCAAATTTTAAAACACAGCTTTTCCTATAACTTAAAATAAATCGCTCTTCACCCCTAGACTACTTTATTTTAAGGCAGTTTATTTTAGGTACAAAGCAAGAACTCGATTAGCTCCTCCCACCCCTTCTGGGGGAATATTTATAATATAAGGATAAAGGTGTCAGGAAAGAAGAATAATGTATATTACGGTTCACACCAGTACCAAGAAATTAAATACTGGGGATTATTCCAAAGGAGGTGCCATGCTGTCAGCAATTACTTTTAAAAATCTAGCCTAAGAGGAAGGTAAAAAGAAGCAAAAGAAGGCAGGAGAAGAAAAGGATGGAGGGCGGGGGCGGGGGCCGTCATTTCAGGACACACCGCAGGCCCAAAACAAGTGGAGAAAAGGAATGCCTCTCTGCAAAACAAGCAAATCCTTTTCCTTGTAAAAACCGGAAGACCTATAGGACCGGCTGAAGCTTCGCTAGTGGTTTCTAGCAGACTACTTGTATCTCCGCTTCCTTCCCTCTACAAGAGAAGTCACAGGAGCACATAGGCGCATGCACACATGTGCGCATGCGCACACACTCGCACTTGCGCATACATAGACATACCCATCTTTGGACGATGTCCAGAACAGCATAAAAGGCACTAATATAGTTTATTACTATAAGCCCCTTTATTTATAAGTGGATTTTCCTATCAGACTTGTCATAATAGGGATTCATTGTCAATGGGTTCAGAAGCAGAGATTTTTTTTTTTTTTTATGGCAAGGGACTGCAGTTAATTTTCATTTCCTTATTATGCTTGAACACCTTTCCTTCACAGGCAAGACACAAGCTGTCATAAAGCCTATCACTACATAAATACTAAAACGTGTTATGAGCTGGGTAAAACAAGTAAATAAGCATTGAAAATGCTATGTATTAAACATGTATTGTGAGATTAAGAGTCACTTATGGTTTGTCTCCCTCCCAATCCCATCTTGTTTCTTTTCTTCTTTTTCTGCCCCCCTAGTCCCCCATGTTGCATTTCCACTTCCTCATATCAGGGATATCATATGATAGTTGTCTTTCTCTGATTGACTTATTTCACTAAGCATGATACCCTCTAGTTCCATCCACGTCGTTGCGAAT
>PISX010012131.1:0-32332 GCA_004024625.1 Mellivora capensis
TGTCTAGGCACAATGACTGGAACGTAGAATTTAAAACAACAACAACAAAACTCCAAGGCTTCCTGAGTCCTCAGACTCCTGTAGGGTCCCGAATATGGTAGTACTGAACTAATGGCACTCACTGGGTTGGGGGTGAGAGGGCAAGATTTTGCAGATATGGCTTTGGTGCTATCAACCAGCGACACTCACAATGAACTCCTCATGAAGGGCTCAGTAGTGCTAATGGGCTGGGAGGGGGACAGTTTAGTCATCAATAAATGAGTGGCTGCCTAACTATGCATTTGTGCCACTCTGAACCACTCAGAAGACCTAATATTAAATCACAGATAACCTTGTCTTGTGTTCCAGTTATCCAGGGCTATGTGACAGACAAGATAGACAAAAACTTACTGACTTGGAACAAAGATAACATATATGTTGCCCTCAAATCTGCAGTCTGGGTGGGGGCTCACTGAGGACAGCTCACCTCTGATCCACGTGGTTTCAGGATGGGCAAATTCAATATGAGCACTGGAATTATCTCCAGGATCAGACATTCACACATCACCAGCAGTCGATGCTGGCTGCCAGGTAAGACTTCAGTCGGAACTACCACCCGGCTTCTCACAAGCAGCCTCCCCCTATGACCGGGGCTTCCTCACAATGTGGGAGCTGGATTTCCAGGAAGAGCACACAGAGAAAGAAAGCCAAATGGAAAACCCACCTTGTGTGACCTAGTATCAAAAGTCATACAGCCTCACTTTTACCATAGTCCATTCACCAATGATGCTACAAAGGGCCACATAATGTCAGGGGGAAGGAAAATAGGCTTAGCCCTTTGATGGGGGAGCATTCCTGTTCTGGAGAGCATGGGATACTGAAACGCCGCTGGGGCCATTTCTGGAAGATAGAATCGACAACATTTTATGCCTGGTTACTACTCAGACTAGAAAAAAGGGGGGTGGTGCAGGAACAAGGGTCAGCTATTTTCACATAATCTAGAAACAGAAAAATGTAACACAGCCAAATCGTATGTGAGCTGAGATGTTACACACCAGTTCACGGTTGTCATATTTTAGAGACCACATGTCCTCTCTTACTTGTCTCTGTACCTGTTACTCCATTCTCCACCCTCTGTCTAAAGAATAGCTTTCTCTTCTTCACCAGCTTACACAAGGCTTGTAATTTTGCCCTCAGCCTTTTTGTTTAAATCACATCTACTGATAACTGATTGATTCAGTAATCAGACTCTGACAGTGCCTTTCTCATATCCTCTCAAAGCCTGAAGACTTCTATATCCGCTAGCCCACTATTCTGTGCCCACACTCGTAACTCCTGATCCCAAAGTCACCTCTGGCTGCTTGGGTCTGCTCTGACACAGAGAGTGCCTGTGAATTAGCACCTCCTGGGAGCAGCTCTTAGCCAAGAATAATACCAAGGGATAGATGAGTATCTTAGCTTCCTCACCCCATAGGATGGGGTAATTCAGACACACTCTACCCTACATTCTTTAACTGCATTAAACTGCAGTTCCCAAGTCGTCACTTGTTGGATGAACTTTTATTGGCATATTTTCCTTCCCTATTTTCCACTCCCCCACAGATGTTTTCCTGGGATCTCCTCTCAAGTAAACGTCTTCACTGAAATTCTTACCTGGAGTTTTGCGGAAAACCAAGCTAAAACAATCTTTCTCACTGCCCTAATTTCATACTCGTCCCTTGGGGAGCAGTATAATTGGCCCAATTTGGGTCACATGACCATTTTCCATCTGATCTTCAGTAATTGAGGGGTGGGTCATGACATAACATGGCTTCCCAGGCTTCTGACAGAGAAAGGCTCACTGGGCAGAAAGGCAGGCCGAAACATGGCTGCCACATTCACATGGCTCATTTCTAACTTGCGTATTCATAGTTTCCTTTATACCCAGAAACTGTTACCCAAATCTTATAAAAGTGGAGCTCCTAATTAAAAACAGAATACCCACTGCTGAAACCCTGCCTTTATAGATGGAGTAAGCAAAGCCCTTTATAGCTTACGGAGATAGTGGTTTACCAATTATTTAGACGCTACTGTGCCACACAAGTTATATGCAGTCTCTCATTTTATGTTCACAACAAGCGCACATTTTAAGAAGTGGAAGCAGATCAGGAAAGTTCTGTAAGTCAGAAGGCTGTTTTAACAGCCAACACATTTCAGCAAGGAACAATATTATTTCAGATCACTCACCATCTCTTACTATCATTGCAGAGGTTCACCATTATTTGAAATAAAAAATTAAATAAAAAATTAAATACATAGAATTAAATTTAAAATATATTTAAAATAAAATTAAATGCATACTTTAAAAATAAAATTAAATACATGAATAACATTACCTAGAAAGTTGTGCATGTTTGCCCTCAACTGCTTTGTTGTAATAACTACTTATGAATGATGCAGTTAAGGAATTCCTTGTGGGTTACTAACTCCATAAACATACCCCAGAACCTTTTTCCATATCAGACTAAGAGAAAACTCCAAAAACGGTTATACCAATACATCCCCCCAACTGAAAATATGCTTTATTATAAAATTTGAATTCACAGTGAATTTAAGCACCTGATAGTCAACCAATGTTACAATCATCTATTGCCTCTATTCCCCACCAGCTAGATCTACCAAGTAAGAACTGAGACTTCCTTGAATTTCCTCCTCTGTTTTCTAGAGTCCTCAAAGTGAACCATTTCATCAGCTACAAACACTAAGTGGCCTCCAAATTTTCCTCTCCTACTTCCACTGAACCTAGCAATGTCAAGTGAAGCTGCTTAAAGAACCACCCCAGTATTGTGTTGATGGTGCCATCTTGAGCAATGAGGCTTGACATAGTCAAGGAGCCTCCAGTTTGCCATCTGCCAGTGCTGGATTCTGATTCGGATTCAGGGAGAATGGCACAGGCTCCACCTTCTGGCCTGAGGCCAAGACAGCCCACCCTGCATTCAGAGTTTCCCAGGAATTCAGTCCATTTCTATCCCTCATTCTCTATCAAAAGGGCCTCAAACTTGGTCCAAGAAGTCAGTGGGTAATAGACACCACCATATCCATGGTTGGATGAGGTTCCTCCCCCCACAGTTGTGACTCCTATCCAGGTAAGAGTCTTTCATATATGTATGTACTGTGGCAGACAAAGGTGGGTATGTGGAAAGAGAGTAATGGTGTTTTCCCCATCGGTCTTTCATCCTGCTTTGCCAGATTTGTCATCTGAGAAGCACTCCAATGGGATGCCCAATTTCTTGGATGATTTTATTATTGTTAACACTCAAATTAATTTTAACTGATGCAAAATTATCATCAGTAGCACGGTACTGGAATGCATTTAAATAATGGCCGCTACCCTCAACGGGCTGGTTTCCTAAATGACCTCAGAGACCAAGAGACAGCCCAAGAGGGACGAAAGTGATGCAACTGGAAGAAATGCTAAAGAAATGCACATGGAAGCACAGCGTAAAATAACAGGGCAAGGCTGAAATGCCGGAGACCGTAACCGCAGGCATCTCTGCCTGGCGAGTGACAGTTGTATTTAAGAAATGGAACCGCAAGTGACACCAGGCTCTGCATACAGTAACTGCTACTTCGTATCAAAAAATGATCTTTCCAGGGGCAGTTGGGTGGCTCAGTGGGTTAAAGCCTCTGCTTTCAGTTCAGGTCATAGTCCCAGGGTCCTGGGATCAAGCCCCGCATCGGGCTCTCTGCTCAACAGGGAGCCTGCTTCCCTCTCTCTCTCTGCCTGCCTCTCTTCCTACTTGTGATCTCTCTCTGTCAAATAAATAAATAAAAACTTTTAAAAAATGATCTCTCCATACACACCCCTCAGAAAGCACGGTACCTTCCAGATGCACACATTATTCACCTCCCCGTGCAGAGCAACCCACTCAGTACTGCCCCTTAAAATATGAGCAGAAATAGAGACTAGCCCTCAGTTTTGTTAAAACCATGCTCTATATTCAGTGGACACTCCATACCTTTGTTGCTCTGCTGCCCAAGGCCCTGCCCGTGTGGTCAATTCCGAATCCAGGCTTAGGTAGACAGGATGGGACCTACTGTTTGCTCTCAACACATTCTTCCAAAACTAATTTTTAAGCTAATATAAAAGGAGTGCTTTGTGCCAACAATGTGTTTGTGTGCCAAATGTTTTACCCGGACCATCTCCCTTAATCCCATTCACAACCATATGAAACGGGTCCTGTTGCTATGAGAAACTCGGGCTTGGAAAGGTTAAGTGCTTGGCCCAGTATCACAGTACTTGTCACAAGACAGACAGGATTCAAACCCAGTGAAATGACTCCAATGTACTAGATAACTGACTTGTTCTAGCCCATTCTTCTGACTTGGGCAGTGAGTATATTAGCAGGTGTCTCTTTAGGAGGTCCATTTGCACAAAGTCAAGAGCATCCTTGTTGATGAATAATTATTCTTCCAGCATCTTCCATCCTCCTGTGAAGCAGACGGCTGCGGGGCTGGGAGGGGTGGCTGGTGGTAACCAGCCCACTAGGTTTCAGAAGGAGGAAAATTATATTTACCAAAATAGCAGGTGATGGTACTGTCCACTCATGTATGTAGCTTATCAACATCTGCCTCTCCTCACAACTCACTCTGTTAGAGCAGAAAACTTCACAGAATTGGATGGAATTTCCACAATGTTTGGAAGCTGTCTCCTT
Organism: Mellivora capensis; assembly: GCA_004024625.1. Lineage (NCBI taxonomy): Eukaryota > Metazoa > Chordata > Mammalia > Carnivora > Mustelidae > Mellivora > Mellivora capensis. Next base: position 4,674 of record PISX010012131.1, read on the forward strand.
GCCGTTGTGTGGCACGGCCAACCCACAAAATGTGGGAAGTGACCACTGTGCCCCGGTGAGCTAGGAGTCACTATTGATATTCCACGACTCATTTCTTCCTGCGACCCCGGAGTGGTGGCTATCACGGGAAGGAGGAGGGGAGGGAGCCAAAACCCCCCGTGTAGGCCTGTGCCGAGGACCCCATCCACAGAAGACCTTATTCATGCTTCATGAGAAGACTTTGTGGCGGACATTTCCTCTATTTTACAAAGAGAAGTATAGACATTTCAAGAAGTTAAATACTGTGTCTAAGTCCATCTGACTGGTTAGTGCCAAGTCTTGAGACGAATGCCAAAGATAAGCCTTCCTCCCACTGACAAGACAAGTCGTCATCGTTGGCTGCTTTTGGTCAGGAGGACGTCAAGAGGGCCTCTGGATACATGAGGTTGTGTTATAAACATGACCTATGCAAACAGCACGTCTGATTTAAGAAACTCACTTAAAGGGGCACCTGGGTGGCTCAGTGGGTTAAAGCCTCTGCCTTCGGCTCAGGTCATGATCCCAGGGTCCTGGGATCGAGCCCTGCGTCGGGCTCTCTGCTCAGCGAGGAGCCTGCTTCCTCCTCTCTCTCTGCCTGCCTCTCTGCCTACTTGTGATCTCTGTCTGTCAAACAAATAAATAAATTTTTTTAAAAAAAGACGAAGAAACTCACTAAAAGTGAGAGAGAGAGAACTGCAAAGTGGGAAAAGTCACACTTGCCTGCTACCTCTCAAGCTCAAAAAAAGGCAGACTTGTTCCTAGTATTCTCTGGGATTTAAACACAGTCAAACATAAATCATGTGGAAAAGATCATCAGTGTTGTAGCCCAAGCATGTGTTATCTGTGGAAACGGCATCCCCTCCACTCAGCGCCTCTGTCCTCCCAACCCCTGGCCCTCAAATTCAACTCACCAGCCTCTCACAGAGGCTCTGCTGTTGCCTAGGAAATCTGGCAACGAAAGCCAACCGCAGTTTCACACTGGTCTGGGTACAGAGTTTGAATGAGATATTGTATTTTAAAAAATTGATTTTGTATACTCCTTGGGCCAGCTTCCTGGGATTAGAAGTTTTCTTTCACACTTCACATTCTCTTCAGACTTCTCAGGTATCAGTGAAAAGAGAGCAAATGGAGACCACGGCAGAACAAAACCATAATTCAGGAGTCGGGTAATAGGTGAAAGATGCTAATCCCAGTTGAGAGGAGTTCATAAAAATGAATCCTGGCCCCCCTTTGGGTAGCGGGAGTACTGCGTCATGAATATTTATGGTGGAATATGGGAAGTGTTGGGAAACGGGCTCAGCGGGGGCCAATCCACCCGAACAGCTGGGGATCGTTTGGGTGTTAAAATGAAGTTTTAAGGGACACCATTTAGATAAAATCATATTTGAAAAGAATTATGCCTGTGTTCCTAATAACATCGAGTGCAGAGCAATTTTGAGTTTTATATGCTTTGCAAACATCTGCTTGCTTTTAAACTTTACCCATCTTGTGCCATGGAAGTTGGATTCAGTTTCAAAAATCTCCCCTATTTTTATGGTGGAGTGATCCAGTTTAAAGGGTTTATAAAAATGTTTTTTTTTAAGTGTGTATACCTATATGTATATATCACGAACTAACTTTTCAAAAAGCATTAATTTTAAAGAGGTCCTGGGTCTAGTGGTTAAGCACGTAGACTCTGAAGCTAGGTTCTCTGCGCCCAAATTCTGGCTCCGCCACTCCCTAAGGCTGTGTGGCCTTAGGCATGTTACTTAAACTCTCCATGCATTGGTTTCCCAATCTGCAAAATGGGGTAATAACAGTGCCTCCTCTTGTGGTTACTAAGAAGAGTAAATTAGTTCCTGGCTCATAATAAGCAGATTGTGTTAGCACTGGCTTGCATCATCATTATTAAAATTATTCTCGTTTCACTGGGATAATCAAGTAAAGGGTATAAAACGAGATTCATATGCCTACCCCAAAAGCTTTTGTAAGAATTAAAACAGATCGGGGCACCTGGGTGACTCAGTGGGTTAAAGCCTCTGCTTTCGGCTCAGGTCATGATCCCAGGGTCCTGGGATCGAGCCCCACATCGGGCTCTCTGCTCCGCGGAGAGCCTGCTTCCTCCTCTCTCTCTCTGCCTGCCTCTCTTGCCTACTTGTAATCTCTGTCAAATAAATAAATAAAATCTTTAAAAAAAAAAGAATTAAAACAGATCATGAGCTGAGAGTCTAGCTCCAATGTATGTAGGAGGCCCTGAAGACAGACAACTGGGGAGCCAAAACCCACTTTTGTCATCGGCTCTCCGGGAGTATTCCTGAAATGAATTTGAGGATTCACCAAAATAGGAAGAAGTTACCACCAACTAAACCAAAACTGCCATTAATGATTTAACGCCTCAGTGTCACTGCATATTTTTAATGAATGAAGGCTCAGCTTACCGTGTGTTGCCAAGAGGGTTATTCCTATGGTCTACGGAGCAGAATCTCTTCTGACCCCGTGTCCCAGGAAAATGTTGCGGGAAACTCTTGGTCCCAAATTCTGATTTTGCTCATTCATGTAGGATTTAATTCACTTATCCAAAACAAAAAGAAGGAAGGAAGGAAGGAAGGTAGGAAGGAAGGAAGGGGGGAGGGAGGGAGGGAAGGAGGGAGAAAACCACCGAATACTCCATGTAATGGACTGCTCAGTGATCTGCCATTGCTATTGGAGTGTAACTGTTAATTTCAGCTCTGTAAAATTTCCAAACGAGGCGGACAATGAGTAATAATTCACACATCCCTTTGGAGGGAATGCCTGAAAGCACGTTCACAGACGTCTAAAACCCAGACTGCTGCACAAGCAAAGAGCTCTCCCTCGCCCGGAGAGAAAACAACTCACTCCCAACAGTTTCCATTCACTTCCCAGTAGCCAGAGTCAAAATACAAATACGATCACGTCATTTCACAGCTTAAAATTCTTTAAGAACTCCCAAATTCTCTTGAGATGAAGACTGAAATCTTTAATAGATCATTAACGTGCCGTGAGTCTGGACTGGCCTCCTGCCTGACTCCCCACACCCTGCCCTACGTCCTAGACCAGGTCCCAGCTGCAGTGCCCCTCGCTTGGTTCCCTGAGCTTGCCAAGCTCCTCGCTGGCCAGCACCGGTGACAAATCTGTCCATTCCCTGGAAGAGCAGTCATCGGACAGCCTTTAAATATTTGTTCGCCGTGGACCCAGTGAGAGTGCCGTGAACTTAATTTTCTAGTGATTAAAAATGGTTTACATGAACGGATTTAATATACACTTTACTTCACCTGGGAGAAGCAAAATCAGTATTTTGAAAAAATTGGAGCATGTTCATTTGTTCTCTAGTTGTTATTTTTTCCCTCTCTCTGGCTTTCTTCTGTCAATTACGAAACAAGACAATTTCCCGGGTGGGGCCCTACATTTCGATCTCAGAGACCGTCTCTTGCCCTGCACCAGGCACGATGAACTTCTGGAACCCTCCAGATGCCCTCAACTGCTGGTTTCAGATAGAGCTGTGCCTGTGCCAGTGCACACCAAGGACACACGAGAGAAACAAACCAGTAAGGGTTGGGTTTCATTTTGACTCAACAATCCTCTCAGCTTCAGGGAGGGAAGGAGCCCACGGAGCAAGCTCAGAGGGCAAGTGTGGGCAACGCTCAGGCACGGCCGGAGTTTGGGGGCGGGACGGGCTGTCCAGCTGATCTGCCCTATAATCGGTCCCTGCCTGTACCAGGATGACACTTTTCCACCTCAACTCCTGGATAACTTCCTGGTTTGCAGTTCTAAGACTAACTGTCACCATCTCCAAGAGAACGTGGCTGGCCGGGAAGACCGGGTCGGATCATGGAGTGACCGTAGCTCGTGGATTCTGCAGTATTTTTATGATCCCACATCTCTGAGATCAGATGTGGCTTTCTCACTGCGGGGTTTCCTGCCTCCAAAGTCAGCTCAGGTGGGCATCCTGAAACAGCCGTCGAGCCCGCACACGTGTGCCCGTGGGGGTGAGCCCCGGCCACGTGACCGCACCAGCGAAGCCCCTTGCCTTTGCCGACAAGCCACCGAAGGACCATTTGAGGAAAGAATACAAGGCTAAGTTGATGTCTGAGAAGCTTCTGTTTACACTTCTGTGTAAGCCCAAGAAAGCGCTGGCACCTGAACTCTGAGAATCAGGTCAGCTGCTGGGGAGACAATGGCAGGCAACAGCACAGCATTCTTTCAAGACATGCCCTTCTTTACCCTTCTGATAGCCCAAGAGGGACACATTCTGATCATGCTCAGGCAGCAAGTGAGCCCCAGAGCCCACCTCCCAGTCTGAAACAGCCATAGGAATGCCGTATGTTATTTATAGTTTCCTTTTTATGGCTGCATAAGAGTCATACGTGATTTTTAAAATCTTCAGGAAAAATCCAAAATGAGCCTTATCCGTAAGAAAGCATGGAGCTTTCATTTCTCAGAAACGACAAGTTTAAGGCCATAATTCCATTAACAGGCTTTCATCTTTCTTAGCGGTGGATAAAACCGCCATGTGACTTGGAAGCAGGAACGTTTTAGGAAGCAAGGCGTATGTTTGTGTAGTTGCCTGGCATTTTCATTCATTCCGCTTATTACAACTGTAGTTCTGTCGCAGTGATTAACATCTATCTCCCCAACGTGTCTCTCAATACCAACGGATGCCTGGAATAGCATACACTTTCATTCAGCATTTTATAGTGAATCAACTATGCTTAGCATTTGGTTCCTGGATGTACGAATATCACTGGGGACCTTCTGTCCACTCCCTGACTTCCAGGGCTGGATGGCTGGATGGCTGCAGGCTGAGTCTGAGTTGCAAATGTAGGCTGCCTTTGGCTGTACAGTCTTCCTTAAAAAATTTCAATGAAACAGAACGCCTCTAGGTGGGGCATGTGGTCTCCAATTCACAGTCTCTATCGCTTTCATCCTGTTATATCAACACCATCCACCTGCCCCTTGAGGGCTTTGGAGCTCATGATGCATCTCCTGTGCTTTATCTTATTCCCACACAATAATCACATCCTTCCTATGGTCAGAGGGATCGTTACTGATATGTGGGAAAAAGTCCCAGCCCAGGCCACAAGTGTACCCATGAAAACACCTGCTGTTGGAAGAATTTTACATTGTCCCACTCCGCAGGTGGTCCAATTTTTGCACAAATACTTCATCACTGGTCCTTCTCACTTTGGCCTACAGCATGCCTGCGCTGATGCTGTCTCCCATCCACAGGGGGCAGTGGTCCTTCACTCTTGCAGATGTCCCAAATACCACCCTGGCTTCGGAGCCCTGAAATCCTGGCCCTTGGGAGAGGATACCTGCAGAGTTCCAAGGTAGGGCACCTGCCTTTATAACCGCACCTCCTAGATGCTGGTGCCCACATGCAGTATTTACACAAGGAAAGAACTCGGCCCCTTACAGGTCATAAGATGGGTTTTCCCTGAAAAGTAAATGTCAGTTTGCAAGGAAGAAGGTATTCTTCCCTGTGGTTTAAACCAAGTAAATTTTCCAGTCTTGCTCCTCAAATGAGAAAGCAGGACAGGAAGAGGAGGTTGGTTTTTGTTTTGTTTTGTTTTGTTTTGTTTTGTTTTGTTTGGGGGGGGGGTTTACTATTACCCTAGTGTACTCGTATATCTCCAACTTGACTTATCAGTATAATGAATTGTAAAAATTAAGACATTTTAGAAAATACTAAACTATTAAACTATTTAATATTAAAATACTAATATCTGTTTTGCATTTTAGCCCCATTCCATGTACCTTTAGATACAAGGAAAGGTCAGTTTTGAAGAGGTTGAAATTAAGCAGTATTTCAGCTCTAGCCCATTTTTCCAGGAAACTTAGCATTTCACAGATGGAAACTCTAAATGCAAGGCTTCTGTACTGTATCTTTCTTCTATCTGAACTTCAGCCAAATGTGTCCAACTTATAATTCAGTTATGAAAGTATTTGGTTTGCCTAAGAACAGCCCTACAAGTGTAAATATCGCTTAGTAACTCGTGACAAAATGTTAAATTCTTTTGTTAGAGACCATGGCGTTACCTACAGCAGGAAATCACAGCAGATAAGTGTCAATGGACTAACCACCAGAGAAGAAACAGTCCCACTCTACGTACGACCATTAGCAATGCCATCTGTTGGAGGTGACTTAAATAACTTTCTTCACATGAGGAAAAAATACAGTTATAAAAGCAGTATTTCCATACACGGGACCAGCAACTCATTCCTTTTCATGATTTGGCATTAAGAAATCCTCAAAGAAAGTATAGCCTTTTAATAACTATATATTGCTGAGTAAACAGAAGCTGTGTTAAGCAGGCCACGTGAATTGAGAACTCTTCAGCAAAATTGTTCTCATACTTTTAAAATTGGGAAAAGCACATGAAAGACAAATGGCCCCATTTAGACCTTGAAAAAAGAGAAAGACTAAGTTGATGAATAATAAACATGAATGCTCTTACTTTTCTTGACTTGGAGAGATTTATGTCCCCTTCCATCTCATGTAGAAGTAAAACAGCCAGCGTGTGGCTTTTCCTGCGCTGGCAGGGGTCGCTGCCCTAATACAGCTGTGCACATCTGGCACTGAGTCCCCCCGACAACACAGCCCACACAACTGTTGCACAATCTCTTGCTCTGTGAGAGCAAGCCCCTGTTGCTCATGTCCTCCCTGGAGGTGTTTCTTCATCTGAGTCCCGCACCTAACCGAATCTCTGTCCCATGCTAAGGGAGGACCAGTTTGTTCATCTTCCATAGACTCAAAAATGAGTTTATCTCCAGCTGTTGCACAAAGAAAACACTGGACATGAGGAGGAACACCCCACGCGGCAGGTGTTGGAAACCATTGCCCTGGTGTGGGGAGCACACCACCAAAGCTATGGAACCAGGTGCAACACCCATGAATTTATACTTCATGAAGAAGGTCACAAAACGTTCATTCCTCAAGCTTCTTGGGGACAGATCTCTGGGTCACCTCAATGTCATTGTCTTGGTGCTTCCAACTGAGCCACCAAGAGCTGCTGAACTGGAAAAAAACACTTTCAGGGAAAAACTATCATGTAATTCAAAAGCAACATCCAAGTACCCAAGTCACTCACAGGGACAGAAATTAGCATTTTTAAGTTCCCACTATAAGCCAGGTACTTGGTAAATGCTTAGAGACAGTGTGACAGAATTTTATTAGCCCTTCTTCATGGATAAGACCACTAAGAGTCTCATGGTCTACCGACTGAGCTAGCCGGGCGCTTGGATAAGACCACTAAAATTCAGAGAGATTAGAAGTTGACTCCTTCTTTGTTTCATTGTCCCTAAAATAATTTTTAGAAATACCTGCTTTGGGGGGGTGCCTGAGTGGCTCAGTCAGTAAAGCGCCTCACTCTTGGTTTTAGCTCAGGTCATGATCTCAAGGTCCTGGGATTGAGACCCACATCAGGCTCCAGGCTGAGCTGTGAGTCTGTTTGAGGACTCTCTCCCTCTGTCCCTCCCCACAACTCATGCACATACATTCTCTAATAAATAAATATTTTTTTTTTAAAAAAACCCTGCTTTGGAAAGGGCAGTCTGAGTGTCTATGAAATTTATTCCCTCCGTCCTTTTATGAAGGATCCTGGGGGTGGGGCAGGAACTTGATATCCGTTGTGGCTTTGGATAAGGCATTTACTTTTATAATAAATATTCTTTTCTCTGAGTTCAGTGATAGGCATCTTTGACTTTAATAGAAAAAGATGTCCTTTTTTTGATTGATTTCAGCACTAGTAATACAAGTTCCAGAGATTCAGTTCCTGAATGCAAGGTGATCGCAGATGCTTACGAGCAAGTCTGCACTTGTCAATGTGTTCCATGTGTTTCTGGGATCACTTTATCTTGGCCAGTGTCTGTAGCAAATAAATAAGAGTATGAATTTTCTCCAGAGGATTCTCAGGATACACAGCACTGTGGCATGGTCTGAGATTCTTCTCAGCTTCCACGTCCCAGCTGATCAATGCAGAATTGCAAAGAGATGTGAAGAAGAGGTATATTATTACTAAGAGAATAAGCTTTTCTTCTGAGAGGTCTGGATGACCTGAGTGTCCATGCTTTGTGTCTGCTGAGCAACCGGACTCAAAGAGAATTTCAGACTGACAGCTTCCGAGGGGAGTGGCCTATATGTCAGCCTCTGAGATGTAGTAATTAAGCTGAAAATCTTCCCATTTATAAAATATTTTGTGTTTGCCTTGTGGTTGGGTATCAGATGTGAAATATTCCTTATTCAGTTTGAACTAAAATTCCAACAGCTAAATACCCACCAAGTCCAGTTTTATCCCCTTCCTCCCTTTACTCGAAAAAGATAGAATCATGGGAAACACCCAAATATTAAATGAACCACATCTGTGAAGCCCTATGCAAAGTACAAAGAAAATTAACCCTAGTGACGTCTGCCTTCTGGGGTCTAGAGATTTCTATCCATCAAGAATTGACTTTTCTGAATTTTTTTTAAAAATAGATGAATTTGACAAATACTGTGGTAGACTTCAGACTGATAACTTTATTTCGTTTTTAGAACTTAGAACTCCATCAGAAAGTAAGAAAGCATAACTATCACCCACAAAATTCTATTCCAGTCATATTTCTCTACAGAATAGTCATAGGCTTACAGTCATCATCTCAATTTTCCTTATTTCTTTAGTGGAAGAAAAACGTTTTAAAAATTTATTTCTACTAGTAATATTTTCCTTAAGGCCACCCACATATTTTATAGATGTATTTGTTGTTGCAAAGACAGCCAATGGGAGCTAATAGTATGGTACACTCTAGAATGCTCAGAAGCTAGGTTCAGATTGATTTCCATTTATTTACAGTATAGACAAGCTAGTTTAATTACATCGTTTTCAAGATCCTTGTTTTATTGAGACTGTGACCTAAGACTTTCTATGACCACAAGCATGCCAAGTTACTTGGTACACTAAAAAGAGCCCCAGGTCCTGAAAAAGGAAACCTGAATCCACACCCTGCACTTTTAAAAAAAAAAAAAAGATTTATTTATTTGAGGGTGGGGAGGAGAGGGAAGGGAGAGGGAGAGGGAGAAAGAACCTCAAGCAGACTCCCGCCTGAGCAGGGAGCCCAACACAGGCCAGACCCCCAGATCCCAGGACCCTGAGATCATGACCTGAGCTGAAATCAAGAGTTGGCCACTCAACTGACTGAGCCACCCAGGGCCCCCTTCACACCCTACTTTTAGAATGCAATCAGATGGTATTTCATAAGTCACCACACCTCTAACCCTATTGCCCTATATATTGTAAAGCTGAAAAACAAGGTGATCTCTAGGGTCCCTTCACAGCTTAACCTGTCTGTTTCAGTGTATGAAGCACATCTTTAAAATACATATAACACAAGGAGCTGACTTTAACATGTTTTTTAAAACTCAGAATATTCTCTTATAAATATCATATTTCAATTATAAGTAAAGCAAAATGAGGAGGTAAGTGAAAGAAATGGAGGTACAATTATCTTCCAAATTCTGGGAACTCCTCTAAAACTCCACAACTGTGGAAGAAAGTCAACATTCATTCCCCTGTGTCCTCCAGCAAATGTCACAGGGAGGCCCAGGTTAGGCTACCTTGAGTCACTTCCCAGCGATGCCAGATTGACAGGGGGACCGTGAGCACATCTGTGCTTCCAGAATCCTTCTCCGGCCAGGCCATGAGACATCCACACAACGGAGCAGCTGGACAGCACATCCCTGGCCCCCGTCCTATAAGGATTACTATTAAAACGGAGATTCTGGGGACACACCACTCTTGTTCCAAATTCAGAATTCAGTTACCCACGATCCTCTTTGGACCCAGATCGGTAGAAACTCACGGACTAAACAGCAGACACCTGTCCCAGTGTTTGTGAACGTAACTCAACCAAGTTAACTGTCAACAGTGGCAGGGAAAGAAAGGAGGGGAGCTGGAAACAGTTGGAGGAGGAGCCTTTTTATACCAAAGACTCCAACTTGGGTGGGGGGAAGCTCTTTTGTTAATTATTAGATGCTGCCAGATAACAAACTTGAATGTTTCACTATGTGGTAGGCATTTAAGAAGTATGACCTCACTTAGGCTATTTGAGCAAATAAAGTAACTGGCTGTTCCTTTCCAGAGAACAAATGAAGATTTCAGGGACGTGGAGCCCAACTTCAGCTGCTATTTTGTCAACAACCCGGTCCCGTCTCTCTCTCACATTCATGGCGCCATGCTAAGTTATGCCCCAATTCAGGGGTTTTGGTGGCTGAGGTAAGCGGTTGAGCTAGGGGTTCCAAAGTGAGTCTCTGGTTTTGAGGGCAAGGCAGCATCTATGTCTCCAGATGCCCTGGGTTCACAATCCCTCATTCAGCAAGAATTTTAATGTGTGTTTAGGTGCTGAGGAAATAAAGATGAAGCAACACTGTCTCTCCGAGTGCCCAGACAGGCAGGCAAAGACAGTCTAGAAGGAGTGATTGCTGTGACAGAGGCATGTCCCCGGTACACAAGGGGATAGAGCCTCTCCATCTGACTGGGGGAATGAGAAGAAAGCCCACAGAGAAAGTCTTACATGGGGGCACAGCAGAAGGATGAGGAGACACGTATCTGCTGGATGGCTGTGGAGATGGGAGGGCGCCAGTCCAGTCTCAGGATAGTGTATAGGCCAAGACACAGACACAGGAGAGAGTGTAGTACCACGAACATAAAGTTCAGAGACTGTATGGAAGTTAATGATGATAAAGACAGGCAAGAGTCAGATTGTGCTCCAGAATTTGGACCTTTGCTGATGGAAGGCTCCACATTTCCCCAGCATTTCTTTTTAGTAACAAGACTAGTACTACCTTATAAACATGTGGGATATGGGAAGTTAATTGAAGCCTATGGCTCAGAGGTGTGTGTTCACGAAAGAAAAGGAGGCCTCCCTTACTAGGAGATTGGGGTGGGCGATGGTTTGGAGTTTCCAACACCAAAGTCCATGTGTCACAATCCAGTGTACCCTGGTAAAGCTCTCTGATTCCCCTCAAAGTGAGAACCCCCCTTTCTCTCATACAGACAGCAGATCTGACTCTCTCAGTCATTTCGGGGCATTGAACTGGGTGGAGGGGGTTATCTTGCAAAGCTTAAAATGGCCCAGAATCCATTTCTTTTACCTAATTCAAGTTTTAAAACAGAGTCATGCTGCTACTGGTGATTGGCCATAATGAGCCAGGGGGTATGAGTGACAAGCAAACAGGGAAGAACAGCACGTGTGGCCTCACACTCCCATTTCGCCACACTCAGTGTGTTACTGTTATTATAGTCATCATTTTGTGCTAGGAATTCTAGGAAACATCCTCACAATCTCACAAGGAGGAATCCAATCCAAGATATAATGGATCCAGCAGTGACTCATTCAAATATTTGTCACCCCAAATAGGAAAACTTCTAATAAAACTTGAAGGGCTATTAATGATTGTACATAGTATTCTAAGAAGCCAGAAGACCTAGTGTCTATAAAATCCTGACTTTTATACCTACTTAATATCCAACCTTGGATAAGCCATATGATCTCCTGAAAGTCTTTTACCCTTGATTTATTGAGGTTCAGATTGGTCATCAAGTACTTAGGATAATTATTACCTTACTACTTTAAATAGCTAAAACTAGAAGGAGAAGGAGGAGGAAAAAATCATTATGTAACTGAATGAGACCCTTTTTTCTCCTATTTCACTATAAACATACATGTATAAACACACACACACACACACACACACACACACACACAACAGCAAATCACAATAGAAGAACTAAAACCCCATTTTAATGAGACAAAGAAACAAGAACAAGCTAAAGTTACAAACGAGATCATCCTATCTATGGAGAACAGAGATCAAACATGCCCAAGCATGGTAGACATCTAAGGTCCAAATGGGGTCCCATAGGGTTGCAGCCTATGGAGAAGGGTGGAAGCAGATACAACCTCAAAAATCGGAAATGGCAGTGTCCTGCTCTGGCTAAGGGCCTAGAACAGTGCCATTCCTGCAGGGTAAGAGCTCCAATCTAGTAAGTCAGACCGGCTTCTGTTTCTGAGCTGTATATCGACGCTCTCACGGATACCACTCAACACAGGCTGAGACATCAAAATCCTCTGATACATAGGGACAAATAAAAAGAAAACCACTTAGGGTAACTTTCAAACAAAAATTACAAAGTACACAAAAATTTCTAGCACTGGGAAAGACAGCTAGCCAACAATAACCAAAAAAAAAAAAAAAGCGAAGAATATAAAACTTATAAAGCAATTTGAAAAGACTTCTAAGTATGAACTTCTAAGACCTCCAAAAGGAAAAGTGTATCCACAAAATGAAAACAAGAGATTATGAAACCAAAGCATGTGATAATAAATTCATGAATAGAAATCTTATCACTTCTTAAAACCTCGATAGATGGGATAAATAGTAGACTAGACACAATTAAAGAAATAACTGGGGGGAGTGGGAGGTTGGGGGAGCCAGGTGGTGGGTATTGGGGAGGGCACGTATTGCATGGAGCACTAGGTGTAGTGCAAAAACAATGTATACTGTCACGCTGAAAAGAAATTATAAAAAAAAAAAAGAAAGAAAGAACCAGTAAATGAGAAGATACAAATGGTTAAGTCACTCAAAACACAGCAGAAAGACAAAGGCACGAAAATGAGGAAATGGGAGGTGACCCATAAGACAAATACGGAATAGTTCAAACCTAACTCTAAGAGGTCTCCAGGAGAAATTACCAAAAGGCATATTGGAATATATAACTGGTGAAATTTTTCTAGATTTGTCACCTAACCTGGACTAAATGGCAAAAGCTTACACTTATAATTAAAATGAGCTGGGAGTCAGTGTTACGAGAGCCAGTGTTTCCAAACATTTCTGGTTTAATTTAAAAAATCATAATTGAAGTAAGAATGAACTCTTGTCAAGTGTGGACATGCCATGTCATTAGTAAGTTATATAAACCAGAGAACAGTCATTGCAGGTGGAACAGCACAGGCCCAGTGACAAACCTAGGACGTCTTCCTGAGAGGTCTCCCCCCACCCTCCCATGAGTCCACTTTGCTAGGCATACTCGCTAGATTGGGTCTTTCTTCTAAATTTGTTCCCTTCCCTGGCTGAAGTGTAAGACACTAAATTTAGGTTCCATGACAAAAATACATTAGACTCCTCTGAGTGAGGAAACTTCCCTGAGAACCAGAGTACCTGACGAATCCTAGTTTTATGAATAACAGACACAGGGCAGGAACCAACAAAACAGAGGTCCAAGATGTCCGTGGAAGAGCTTCCCACCATTTTGAGATGATCTTCCTTTTCCCTGGTCTTGTAAATTTAGCATCCGGCTTTTCCTCAGTCCTTTTAGCTACTAAGCATCCAGGAAAGACGCCAAAGATACTGTGGGATCTGGTATTTTGAGTCTGGAAGAGACCCTAAACAGTAAGAGGAAGCATGAAAGACATGAAATGGTAAGTGGGGTTCACTGTGATGGACGGCTGATGCGTAAGGACTCATCAGTGGTGGAAAGAAATAGAAGGGAGAGAGAGTAGACTTTGGAAAGCCATGGGAAGGCCAGAGGAGCTTGGGTTCATTCTAGAATAGATCCCAAAATGTTGAATGTACCCTGGAGCAGTGGCGGGGGGTGGGGGGGGCAATAAATTCCACTGCATTGTCAAGGAAGGCTGAGAACCTGGCACTGCAAGTTCCAAATTTATGCATTCCGTTTTTTCTTTAACCCCAATCATGACACTTGAGGCAAGATTTACTGAAGTCTTTTGAGAAATTTGTCCTCTGTTGATATCATGTCACTAATTAAAAAACAAACCAACATGGTGCCAGTCCTGAAAGCCGAGAAAAACGGAGCCTCCATGAAGCCCTGAAAAGTACCACAGGCTAGAGGAATTCCAGCAGCTTAAACAACCCAGAACATCCCCTCACCTTCCCGAGTAAAACCATTAAGAAAATAATAGACTCTAAGTCCTACTGGTTAATACTGTAGCTATAAAAGGGAAACTATGAGGAGGAGTACACATCTAAGGGTTGGGTTTGGTTTTTTCCTGTAATGCAGATTTGCATCAACGCACTGTTATTTTCTGACCTGGTCCCCCAAGGGACTCATGTGAGTTTATACTCTGACAGGACAGGAGTGGAATTAGGAGCAGCCACTGACTTGGGGACAGAGAACAGTCAGCCCACCAGCTCATGAAGGGATCAGTATGTATGTTCAGGAATACTGAGTCTCCTGGGCTGTCCTATTTATTTGTTCTTTCCACACACTTTTACTAAGTGTCAGTCATGTACCCAGCACTGCACCCAGGACCAGGGAAACAAAGATGAATTAAACAAATAAAATCCTTGTGAATTAAACAAATAAAATCCTTGCCCTCTCGGTGGGGGTGGGGGGACACACTAAAATAAGAGACAAATGAATAAGTAAAATAATTGCAAGTTGTAAGAAATGTCATGAAGGAAATCAACCACGGGCAAGTATACAGGGGAGGCCTATTCTAGATTAAGGGGGTCAGGAAGGGCCTTCCAAACAAATGAACATCCCTATGAAATTCCTTCAAAAATTTGAAGATAACTAAGGCCCAAGAATAGTTGTTTTCTTTTCCGAGTAAAACATTTACGGTGACTTTGGCCTATCCTCCCATGAAATGGTCAGAAAGGGTGCCTTCTACAGCTCCTTAACCCACTTCTAGACGTGGGTCTTTCACGATAAGAAAAGGATACAGAAGACTCTGCTTAAGAGAATTTCGTTTGTGGGGGTAGTTGGTGGGTAAGTCAGAAAATCCTTGACACTGTATCATTCACTGTCATTAGGAAAAAGCTTTCAAACTCCAAGTCTGATCCCCAGATCTTCGTTTGCAAACAGTTCTGGGTGTCTGAAAAAAAAATCTCCCACTGAGTACACCCCTGGTTCCAGGTGCTATCAGCTAGCACTGGAAAGCCAGACCCGGGGGCACGGAGGCTTCCAGAGCCCTGATATATAAGAAGAGGCGCAGCAAGCTACTGTTCACAGAGCAGCCTTTTCCGTCTCCCCTTATCTCTTGTTTTGCCTTGTCCAGGCCACTTCAAACTCCCTCTTCATCCCCACTGTTTGACCCACAGGGAGGCTGTCATGAGGCTAGAAATAAGGCTAGGGAATGAACAGGCAAGGCAAGTGCTCCTTCTGTGTTTGTTCCAGTTTCGGGGAAAAAAAACCTCATTCCTATCCCAAAGCGGATATATGAGACATTTCGAAAGAACGAAACCAATTTGTTCACAAATAATGGAAACGTTTTCAGTACAACATGGAGATATTGATCACACCATAAAGGAGGCCCTGGTTTTATTTACTAAACACCCCCCTTTCCTGGGTTTGGCTGCAGCCAGTCAGAACTACAACAAATGTGAGTCCAACTGGTTGGCCCATAGCTTTTTTATTTTAGAGCTCCTCCGACCCCCCAGCTCTGTAAATATTTACTCAATATTTTACCATACTTAAATTTAAGATTTCAGTTGTCTTTAACTGGTTTACAAAGGCCAAACAGAAGAACGAGTTCCAAAGATGGGGGAGATAGCATCTGATTGACACACTGAACCTGGATTACGTATTAAACGAGAAATGCCCTCCTTGAGCCAAGATCATTGTGGAAAAGCAAGTGACTTTCTCGGCCGATGATGCATCCATAAAATGGTTGGAAAGCTGCCCTGTTTGCACATGGAATCAGAAAATAAAACAAAGTAAAAAGAATCTATCCCATTCCTCTAATTTCATCATCTTGCTACAGCCTTCTCCCCAGGGCTTTCCTCTAACCCAGTTGCCAAGGAGGCGTAAGGGGTTATCCTCTCTGAAATACCATTAACAATTCTGCGGGCCCTCTTGGGGCCACTCTGTAAGAGCTCTGTAGGGAAACTGGCGGCTTCTCTGGGCTCATCATATGGAAAGTATATTTCTCAACACAGCTGGCAAACAAATCTCTTTGAAGGAGATAGCCAAGAGGCCCAAGATTGGCCCTCCAGTAATGAGTTCAGCATCTTTCACTCTCCCCGGCCTATAATATTCTTCCTCCCTTGTAGTTATTTATTATTATTCAATATTTATGCGAGCTATAAATGTGCAGAGCACTGCACAATATCACAGAAAGGGCCAATGCAATAACACCATCTTCTCCCAAGGCAGAGGAAAGAACCAGCAAGTCCAGGCCAAGGGCAGAAGTGTCCAAAGAGAGAGGAGAGCAGGGAGGTAGATGGAGGGCTGTCTATCTGGCATCAAGGACCCATTCGCTGGTAGGGCACAGGCTGCTGGATGAGAGCTCCTCTCCCCTGCTATGAATCACAGGAGGAAATGGCTTGACCTCTCCATGCCTTTGGCTATTCCACACTTGTTTTGTAAATAGAGGTGGAAATAGTGATCCGGAATTAAGATATGCACCATAAACTACCACTCCTATTCCTTGGCCACATCCAAGGGAGTGGGAACTATTAAAAGCAGGAATTTAGCAAGCAGTGCTTTCACTTGGGGTGCTTAACCTGTGGAACACCCCCACCAATATTGCCTGTGTCCATATCCAAAAATAAGCTGCCCTGACGTTCTCTAGCAATGACCTGAGCACAGTTTCTGTGTACAGGAAATGAATGCAATCAAGTTCACGCCACGGGGGAACTCTCCAAGGTCATGTCGTCAGAAAATGACAGAGCTGAGACCCAGACCCCAAGTCCCTGACTCCAAGGTCAGTATCCCTCCCTGGTAGGAGCTGCTGCTTCGGCCTCCTCCTTCTGTGGCTGCTCTGCACGTCGGTTCCCTGGCTCTCTTCCCTTCTCTTCCATGCCTTTCCCCCCACAATGGCTGTTCATCTTCCCCTTTGACTCCAGGCCTTCCACAGTCCCTGGCTTCCTTTTTTTCTTTCCTTATCCCCTCTGCTCTTTTCATTTCTATGTTCTTCCTGGGAAATTACACTGTCTCTCATGCTCGGACCCCCTGCTCTATGTGGTGGAGGCTCCATGAGCTCTCTAGCCCCATGCTTAGACTAGGCAAAAGCTTAGGGATGTTGGAGTCAAACAGCCTGGGGGTGAAACACCTGCACGACTATGTGTGACCTGTGGGACCCTCTTCAGCTCTCTAGAACCATTTCATGTCTCTCAAATGAATATAATATTTACCTCAGAGCTGAGGCTAAGACAGCCAGGTGCTGTCTAATGTCCATTCTCTGCTCTTTCTTGGTGACAGTGCCCTGGTTTTCAGCTAAATACATTAGGACCAACCTACCACACCAATTCTCAGCCTCCCTTTCAGCTTCAGGTGCCCATGGGATTACGTTCCAGCCAATGAGGTGCCAGCTGAGGAACAGTTCTCTGTTCCCTCACTCCTACTGCCTAGAACACAGATATGACGGCTGAGCTTCATCTGCCATTTTGGACTCTGAGGAGACCCTGACCGGAGACACCAGGTGCCAGAGATGGCCAAGCAGAAAGAGAAATGACTGGGTCCCTAAAGAGACTGCAGAGTTACTGCAAATCCCTGAACAGCCTGCATTTTATATAACGGAGTGGGGGGAAATCACTACTTGGTCGTTTTTTTGGTTCTTGTTGTTGTTGTTGTTTCTTATCAGCAAAGTCAGCCAAATACAGCTTATGTATGGGGTTTCTCTCTCTTCCTATCCAGTTGCAGAAAATGTCACAGAAGAGACAGGGCAGCTCCTGACACTGGAGAGACAGCCGGAAGCAAACAGGGGAGAAATACTTTTCTCCTGCCCTCCAGTCTTCCATGATAACACTCACTGACTAAATCTAGCCAGAAGCCATTTTCCAAGAAGTTTTGGAACTGTTGTTGCATAAGACAGCATCCTTCAATGTTGACCAAAGCAAGAAAAGGTCAGGGGGTGGATATGAGAACAGGCTAATGACATGCCCAGTCCGGAGAATGCTAACTCAAGGAGGACGCCCATGTCAAGCAGTGAGCACAGAGCCCATCATCTAACAGGTGTACCATAAACATGGGCTCCCCCTTCCCCTTCACCAATCTCTGAGTTAGAGATTCACAAAGACATTCATCTCTGTGTTTCCCCATCTAGATCTTCCCAAAGTACCCCCACCCAACTCATCACGAAGTCTTGTGCTAACAAAACTCAGCACCTCTGCCCCTACAAAATTCCCTTACTCCTGTGATCCAACACAGGTGATGGAATCCCCATTATCTTAACCACAGTCTTGAAGTATCAGAGTCCTGTTAAACTCTTCCCTCCTCACTAACTCCCCTTCCCCACGTCCACTGAGTTACAGAGACACAGATGTCCTGCCTAGCTGGATTTCCTGGCTATCGCTTCTCACTCTCATGACCACGAATCTAACCTGCTCTTGGCATCACTGCATCTTCTCACACAGTCTTTGCCCTCCTCTGTTTACCCGCACTATCCAAATCTCTCTTCTAGCTTCTTCATCACCTGCTGCTGCTGCTGGCTTTTTTTTTTTTTTTTCCTCACAGAGAACTTTGAATTTTAGTGGTTCAGACTCAACTTCCCAGCCTCCTTTTGCCATCAGTTACATGACTAACTTGCAAATTTCTGTGTCTTAGAAATTACGTTCAGGGTGCCTGGGTGGCTCAGTGGGTTAAGCCTCTGCCTTCGGCTCAGGTCATGATCTCAGGGTCCTGGGATCGAGTCCCGCATCAGGCTCTCTGGTCGGCGGGGAGCCTGCTTCCTCCTCTCTCTCTCTCTCTCTCTTTCTCTTTCTCTGCCTGCCTCTCTGCCTACTTGTGATCTCTCTCTGTCAAATAAATAAATAAAATCTTTTAAAAAAAAAGAAAGAAAGAAATTACGTTCATAAAAACAACACTCTGATTGGCCCCATTCATATTTTCTTGCTACACCACTAAGTTGATTACTTAGGGCTTACCTGTCTGTGAAGGATAGGTCTGCCTGTATACTGGAGGTCGAGAGGGGGCAGAACGGGCTATAGTTGCTATCTTGTAAACAGTCGTATTGCCAAAATTCTCTTCAATCTCAGCTATGATCATGGTATCCTTCTGGTCAAAATTCTCCAAGCCTTCAAGGCCTAGCAACAACAGGAGGGAAAAAACTGCTTGTCTTACAAAATTGAACAGGAAATACTTCCACCATGAAGAGATGTTTGTCATTTTGTGATTCATGAAATGGTAAGTAAAATGTGCTCACTGAGAATCTTCTACAACATAGAAACAATTTCCAGTGGCTCTACCTATAGTTATTCTGTGCTCCATGATCTTGGAGCACCAGCACTGGTGTCTGGGACTTATTTTCCCTTTCCAAATATACCCTCCAGAGTCTCTCTTCTCTGTACTTGTGTCTGGAATCCTTTTCCCTTGATATCTTTACATATTGAGATCCTACCAACCAATCTCAAGAAATTCTAACCCAGAATTAGTCTCTTCTAGACATGTACACCCACCGTACCCTATAAGCTCCAAGAGAGCAAGGACATCGTCTGTCTTGCTGGCCAACGTATTCTCAGCAGCACTGGAGAGACTGTGGTTTAGCAAATGCTCAGCACATATCTGTTGAGTAACTATACATCTCTCAGTGGATCATTTCTTCCCTCACAGTAGATCATATCTACTGCAGCACTGATCATAGCCTGCCCACATCCCAGCGCAGATCAGGCAAGATCCCCTTCTGGAGAGCATGGCCAAGATCTGCTGACTTATTCTGCTCTGGCTCACTTCTCAAACAATGTAGGTAGAACAAGGCAAGCTCATCTTTCCATATGGCCCACCTTCCATGCTAGAAAGGTTGAGGGGAGGCACCACATCAATTCTCATTCCATCTTTGCTGTTGCTAAAGGTCATCCTATGATATCCATCAGTGCCTCTAAAAAAGGGTTGTTAAAAGCAATTTTTGATGCATCAGTTTTTGTTGTGTGAAACTCTTCTGAATATCATGGGGATGTCTCACTTCTCAGCTTCCCACCATTAAATGCCAGGAATGCCCCCAGATGCAGCGAACACGAAAAAACATCTTTCCAAACCCTGTAGAAGGATGGTAAAGCCTATGTGCTGAGGCCTCCTTTCAGCCTAAATTCAAAATTGAGGATGGCTGAAACTTAATTTCCTACACAAATAGTGGATTAGATATTTAGGCTGTGGTACTGGTGCCATCGCCATCAATATAGTAGGATCAATCAAGAAAATGTATCATTTTCACTACTCTGAGACAGAGAAGGCACAATTCAAAAACTGCTCTTGCCCCACAAAATTCTAATGAAAATACTCTCTCCACTTAGGAGAATGTATCACTTCATAAACTCAAGAAATGACAAGTAAAGTATGTTCTTAAAGTTAAACCCACCTCACCCTATCCTCATCACCCCAAGAAACACACACGTAGAGAAAACGGCTCCCACTATGGATGAGTTATCCGCATTCATCAGCTGGCAGAAAGGAAGGGCTTACTTGAGAAATATATACTAAAGATTGACTTTTCAGGAAAATGCTTGTTAGCAATGCACTGCTCCTTAGGGGGTGGGGGATATATCCTGAAGTTTAAGATTTAATGAGGATTTTTGGAGAGCAGACCAAATTGCAGCCACAGAAAATAAATTATAGGCAATTAGGTCTACATCTGATCCATTTTCCAGCACCCTCCGTTTCACTCATAATCTGTCTTCAGATTCACATTCTCCTGCAAATACCAAACCTGCTTCACTTTTGAGAACCTGAGTGATTGGAAATGAAATGTCTCTGGGTTGACACCCAAAGTCTGGCCACAGATGAACCCAGATTAGATTTACAGGCAGCAAGGTATTGAGTTACGGAGTCCTTCCGGGGTATATTTATTACAATCCCATTGAAAATCAGCTGGCTTGGCAGAGAAAGTCTCATTTGCAAAGGAGAAAAATGAGAATTGTGCCAGTGGACAGGGCTGCAGATCTAGCAGGTGTTTGCGGCGGCTACAAAACACTGGCTCCAAGCCTGCCTCTATCAAAATTACCTGGATAAACAATGAATTCTGGAACACTGAAATTAAAAAAAATAAATAAAAATTTAAAAAACAATTTCTCCAGATTTTCCCCTAAGTTGATAAAAATGACAGTCAGCAACACAGACAATAAAGGAAATAGTTTATAAATCAGAAAAACAAAAATAAAAGTTACCTGGAGACAGGGCTAGAAATACAGCTTTCCTGAGTTCCGCCTGTTGTGCAAGGAATCGTGTCCTCTCCGAATTCCTATGTTGAAGTCCTAACCCCCAGTGCCTCAGAAGATGACTGCATTTAGTGAGTGGGTCTTTAAAAAAGATTATTAAGGTCAAATTTGGCTGAGTGGGCCCTAATCCAACAATCCTTTTAAGAGAAGGACGGGACACAGACAAGCACAGAGGTAAGCCATGTGAAGATACAGGAAGCGGATGGCCAAACCCACTCTCACCTTCCCCTCAGTCTTCTAGCCACCAGAGCCATGAGGTAAACAAATGTCCCAGTCTGTGGTAGTCTGTCCCAAAGTCCAAGGTGAGCAGCGCACCCTTCCCTGGACACACTGACTCGGAATCACTGGAGACTGGGGTTAGAAGGAAGTCTACCACACCAGGGTTTAAAACCATGAATGTGAACTTCTTCCCAAGAGGCTAAAGCATTTTCCGGGACCGCCCAGCACCTTGACCTGCTTTGACTGTGGCCAAGTGCTCGGCCCACTCCTGCTCCCGCTGCACCCGGGGGTCTACAGTGGAGTCTCGGTACTTCCCCTCCTTGAACCTGACGCCTAAAATAATTGCTGCCTTTGTGTTCTACGAGTTTCTAGGAACTTGTCTCCTCAGAATCTGCTTCTACCAAAACTATCTGAAAAATAGCTCAAAGAGATGGCATGAAAATCTTTTTTTTTTTTTTAAAGAAAAACACAGAGAAAGCAGATGATCAGGTCAAACTGACCACATTGCTGGACGACTGCATTAAGAGATGAAGGCAGCTCAGTGGCTCAAGGATTCTATGTCTCAGCACAGGGTGTCCCCAGCTCACTAAGCCCCAGGTTTTCCTGGGGCTGCGGAGTATGCCAGCCTCCAGAAAGGACATCTGGGAAAGCTACGGTCATTCTTTAAGGAATTACCGTGGAAAATCACCTTGCTCATCTCAATTCATAAACACCTAGGCAGTAGCACTGGGGAGGTTATAATAATATAATTTGCTTCTGGTAAACCAAAAGCCATGTAGGGATCCACCTCACAAAGAGCTCTGGAGAATCTAAAATCCACCTGTGGACAAGAGGGACCCTCGCATATCATTCTGTTATAGCCATGGCCGAACACCCAAGCATGAAAGGAAATTACAAAGCCCCATCTATCCCCACCATTTAAATTACCCAGTTGGTTCCCTAACATTATGTTTCAGGATTACTGCTCCCTGCCCCTAGGTTTGCAACTTTGCATTTCATTTGCCTAGAAACAAATGTGACCAGAAATACCTCCTATCTGGGCATAGGGACAAGTGTTTCTTTGGCCCAACCCTGCCCCAATCACCACCACCTAATAACCTCTCACCCACTAAACTTTCTGGTCATGTATCCATTTCTTAATTTAATAAATATTTACTGAGTACCAATTATTAACCTCTATTACAGGTTAGGCATATTCCAGGCCCTAAGGGTATAGTAGTGACATAACAGACTAAATTTCTGTTCTTATTGAACTTAATTTCATGTGGTGGAAACAGACAATAAATGAGTAAATAAATATAATTTCCAGGTACATGCTATAGGAAAAATAGAGCAGAGTAATGAAATAGAGCAGTTATCCTCCTAGTGTGGTCCCTGAGTCAGCAGAGTCAACAATCACCTGGGCACTCATTAGAAAAGCCAATTCTCAGTCTTCTCTCAAGACTTTCCAATCGACACTATGGAGATAAGACACGGCAAACCACTCAGTGAAGTTGGAGAACCACTACTGTAAGAAACAGTGGTGGTAGGAGAGAAAGTTGGAGAACCACTCAGTGAGGTGGGAGAACCACTGCTATAAGAAAGAGCGATGGTAGGAGAGAAACTTTAGACTGAGTGGCCATAGAAAACCTCCCTGAGAAGGTGACATCTGAGCTGAGACCTGAATGTCACCCATGCTAGGACAATGTCCTGCTCTTAATTCCCTAAAGTGGTCACTTGAGGTCTCCTAAAATTTTCGTCTTTGTTTCATGCTTACCCAACACTCTCCAAGGTTCACTTCCCCGCATGGCTCGCTTCATGGATGTGTGACCCGTACCGTTTCAGAAGTCCTTGCTCTTGGCAGGGCCCCACCATTGGCTTAAAGCTCTACGGTCACCATCTTGAAATTCTTCATAGTTTTATCTCCGAGCTCATCTTGCAAGTGAGCTATCACTGGGCAACGAAGCGGGTATGTGAACAGCATGGTTGTGGACATTACACATGGTATCCCGCTCGCACGCAGAGTAAGCAGCCTCGAGGAGTGCAGGATTCTGGCAGACTTGTAATACACAGTCCAGTGACGCTCAAGGTGAGTTTCACGTAAGTGTGTCAAGTCCACAAGTGGAGGAGGCAGGCGCATTGACACAGAGAGACCATGTTTTCTCTTCTACTTACAATATGCTTCACGTACAGAAAGAATGCAAAGGTATTCCAGGAAATCAGGCCTCGCAAGGAAGGCTGCTGGTATCTCCACACTCTGGTTACTTCTTTGTATTCACCAAACCACCTAATGCTGAAAATGCTGACCCAGAAAGTTAAAGGTATGAACACCCACAGCTTCGTTTCCTTTCACTTCTTCCTCGCTCTCCAGTAAGCGCAGGTGGGACATGTTAGCACAATACAGGTGAGCCAAGAAGTGAAATAAGAACAAGTGAGTTGGTACCGTGCGCCAGTTCCACTGTTCAGGCAAGGATGAAAGACGGATGCACACATGCGCTACCACACAGGTGCGGCGTAATTTCAACGACTCCATACAGGAGTTAAATGCTCATAAACTCACAATTAAAACAGATGGGCACAACATATATGGTCAAATTCATGCAAATAATGTAAAATTTTATTTTTTCCTTACTTAAAATGATGGGCAATAGCAAATCAGAGCATGACTTGTTGATAGAAAAACCAGGGGAGAAAAGGAAAAGCTTTATATTTTCCTTCCTTTAGTGACAACTGTTTCCTGCTTTTTGAACAAGGAGCCCCAAAATGATATAGCTGGTGATGCTTCCCACGGGGGTCTGCCCGCAGAGAGAAGGCACACTCACAGGGCTGACATGAGCATTCCAAGACGTGCATGGGGCATCTCTGTTCTCTCTGTCACAAATGGGTCATCGAGTGAAGCACCCATCTCGGAGAGGGTGCCAGGTGGCACTGGGATCAGAAATGTGAGCTGTACTTGTGTCAGGCAGGAAGACAAAAAGAAAACTTTTCCCTCTAGCTCATGCCCAGACCCTATGAGAGCAACCGGACACCAGCACCACGTTGAGTCTTAAAATTGACCCCTATTCTGTGAGACCCCTGGGCCACTCCTCCAAAGCAAGAAATGCAGAAGAGCTTTTAACCCACAGACTTCCCGAAGAACAAATGCAGCGTGGAGACATCTGCTAATTGACTAGCGCTACAGCGGTAACACAAACAACCTAGGAGGACTCCAAGAGGACTCCCGCGGCCGAAGCTCATAGGGTCCGATGGTCCTGTCTTATTTCACCTTCCACTACACACTCACATTCCACCCACACTGAGTGGACACAGCCCCCTTCTCTCATTCACTCCCACTCTGCATCGCACACCTCGAACAACCAACCAAGAAGGAGGGGGTGGGAAAGGAGCTCCTTTGACTTCGCCTGCCCCGGGTTCAATCCTAAACACTAAAAGGACCTCCATTTACAGGCAGTTCCAAGGCCTGGTGTGTGTCACCTCACACAATCAGATGCGTCACCGCGGTCACTTCGGTTCATGAGAAATCCGGGCTCTCTCTTGCACATGTGCCGAACGAGGTACAAAGGCTGCTTTCATGAACGTGGGCAGGTTTACAAGGCTGGAAGTGCCAAGATTTCGGGGTTGCAGCACTATCCCACTCATTTCTTATTAAGATGCTCCTTCATCATTGGAAATTCCTTTCAGTCCCAAATGATTTTAGTCCTGTTACTGAGCCATTAGTTAAAAGAAAAGGCTGAGAACCAAAATCCTCACCTCCCCAGTGAAACCATTAGCTTTTGGAGATCGATTTTTACAAGATGCCTAAATGCTGGCCCTGGAGAATACAGTGTTCTATTAGGTGAAAACACGGGTAGCAGATTTATTTTTCACCCTCGGAATCAAGAAATAAATACCTTTTGTTGAATAAGTCATGTGTGGGAAGCATTCTGGAAGAGCTCAGAGGTGAAGTCTCTCTGCCTCTTGAAGAGAACCTGCAAAGAGGCTGGAGGCATGGGGTGTGGGGCGCCGGGGGCTGGTCTGCCCTCCACCTTCAGCTGCCGTCTGCTTCTCAGTGTCTCCATCTCCAAGGGGATCACAGAGGGGGTTGTCACTGTGCTCTGTGAGGTTTTCAGGGAAAAGACTGTTAAGCCTTGGTGAGCATTAAGAATTACACTCGCCATCCTCTGCCTGTGTTACTGATTCAGCAGGCTGAGGAGGATAGAGGACCCAGGAACCTCAATTACTAGAACAATTTCCAGCTGACTCAGAGGCAAGGCCCACAGAGGTGCAGGTCTGAAGCTGAGGGACTAGATGCATCATGGGCTCTACCATCTTCACCCCTGCGTGCAGGAAAGCAGCTCAGCCTTCCTCTGTTTAACAGTGAAGTGCCCCCAACGCTTTGAAGAACACAGGACTAGCTGTCCTCTAATGCCCCATGCAGTGTCCATGTCTAGGATTCCAGAAAGCTCACGTGAGCCCAACTTCACTTAAAGGAGGTACGTGTCGTACCTGAAGAGCCCCCATTCTTTCTGTGGAAGAACGCCCCCCGCCAAAGGAGGCCAGACAGAAGATACTCGCCCTGCCCCCCAGGACTCTGGGACCTCAAGCAATTCTACTCCCATAATAGATAAAACATCAATACCTCCCTTCTTTTAGAAATTATTACAAATAATTAGTGCTGTGGGTTGAATTTTGTCATTTCAAAAGATGGGCTGAAGTCCTAAGCCCCAGAACATGACATCGTGATCTTTTTTGGAAACAGGGTACTGAGTAAGAGGACATCACACTGGAGTACGGTGAACCCTTAAGGCAGTATGGCCAGTGTCCTTAAAAGACAGTAGGAAGATACAGGGACAGTGATGACAGAGATATTGGAATTCCGCAGCAGCACACGGAAACCCACCAAGGACAGCAGCGAGGAGAGAGACCCAGAAAAGACTTTCCCTCAGAGCCCTCAGAAGGAACACACACACACCCTCACCTTGACTCAGACTTCCTGCCTCCACAACTGTAAGAGAATAAATTTCTGTCCCTGTAAGCCACCCAGTTTGGGGCACTTTGTTATGGCAGCCCCAGGACACTAAGACAATCACTACATTTGCACATGATAAAAATGATCTTTGCAAAGGTTGCTCTTTTATCTTAATTTAATTTGCAGTGCAGGAATATGAAAGATTATCCAAACTCAGCCCAGGCACGAGGGAACCTTCTACTCTCCATCCTTCAAAAGCGACAAGGTCCATCTCTAAATTGAGTCTCAGTGTGTCATTAAAGCAATCTCGAGGTCACACAGTCCATGTGGCCCCATCACTCAAGGTGCCTCATCCTTTCACAGAGCTCATTAATTGGCTTTGGGCATGAAATAAAAAAGCTAAAAAAAAAAAAAAAGGAATGTTTAAAAGGAATAAATGATCTCCATGTAAAAGGATTCCAAAATCTCATGTTCCTATAGGAGCCAGGAAAACATTGTACATGGTGACGTTTCTCTGGAAATAGTCACATTTCCATTTCCCTAAAAAAGAACTTCCCATTTTTAATCTCTTTCGATACTGTGATAATTAAAATCACCTCTGAAAGTATGTACACAGTGGTACTTATAAACCACTAGGCTCAATTAGCCTCTTCTTATTAAGGAGCCTGCCATGATTTTAAACATATTTTTGAAGGGCATGTATTGCATGGAGCACTGGGTGTGGTGCAAAAACAATGAATACTGTTACACTGAAAAGAAATTTTTTAAAAATGAAATAAATGAAAAAAAAAACAATAAAAAGGGAGAAATTCTTTACAAAAAAACAGACAAAAGGTTGATATCCAGGATCTATAAAGAACTTCTCAAACACAACACATACAAAACAGATAATCATGTCAAAAAATGGGCAGAAGACATGAACAGACACTTCTTCAATGAAGACATACAAATGGCTATCAGACACATGAAAAAAAATGCTCATCATCACTAGCCATCAGGGAGATTCAAATTAAAACCACATTGAGATACCACCTCACACCAGTTAGAATGGCCAAAATTAGCAAGACAGGAAACAATGAGTGTTGGAGAGGATGTGGAGAAAGGGGAACCCTCTTACACTGTTGGTGGGAATGCAAGTTGGTGCAGCCACTCTGGAGAACAATGTGGAGATTCCTCAAGAAATTAAAAATAGAGCTTCCCTATGACCCTGCAAATGCACTACCGGGTATTTACCCCGAAGATACAGATGTAGTGAAAAGAAGGGCCATCTGCACCCCAATGTTTATAGCAGCAATGGCCACGGTGGCCAAACTGTGGAAAGAAGCAAGATGCCCTTCAATGGACGAATGGATA